>RDRW01000429.1:445000-701213 GCA_007896445.1 Puccinia hordei | reverse complement strand
TAACAACAAAGGGGAAAACAAATAATCATAGAAAAATCCCCAATACTTGAGTCCCCAACATGGCCACTCAAGAAAACACAGCGCCCCCAATACCAATAGTGCCCAACCCAGGATAACAATCCTTTTATGCAGAATAGACCTATGACCAAAGATACCAGAATGTCCACACCTTACAGAAACTCTGATATGACTGCTATACACAAACTTATGCCCCCCTTAAAAGATTGGCCCAAGTTTGATGGCAAAGGAGAATATGACCACATGAGTTTCATAGAATACATTGATCACATAGTAAGGACTTACCAAGCTGATGATGAAGTCATCACTTCAAGACTTACTGTACTCTTTGAAGGAATGGCTTCTACTTGGTTTATACCAAAAGTAAAGCTGTGGGACACCAATCTTGGTCAGTGTGGAAAGAATTAATCAAAGCCCAGTTTGGCACCAGAATTTGGAAAAATGAAAAGCGCCAAGCCTTTGAAAAAGATTACTTTGATCCAACCACAGAAACAGCTTCTGAATGGTGTTTGAAACAAAGAAGAAGGATTGAATGTGTGTATGACAGAGTCTCAGATGAAGAAGCCAACAACAGATTGCTGAGTCAATGTAAAGGAAATCTTGAGAGTATAATGAGATGTAGATTCCCCTCACTAGATGTAGACCTGACAGAATTCAGCAGTGTATTAAATGAAATGGTAGTCCTTAATGGATGGAACAGAAGTACACCAGGAATAACATCCCTGAGAGAAAAGAGTTTCCAAAAAGAATCCACAAAGGTTAACCCCACAACTGAAATACCCAAGAAACTGCTACTCCTGAATGTTTTCAAGTGTGGAGAAAAGGGTCATTGGAAAAATGAATGTACCAATATACGTAAAAGAGTAAATATGGTAGTAATGAACACCCCATCAGAAACTGAAGAAGATAACCATTCCCAGTTTGAAATAGTCATGAATGAACCAGCTGAAGAAGACTTGATGAGAATCTCAGTTATCCAAGCTGACATTGGGGATGAATTATCCATTAATGCTATACATGGTGACTCTAATTTACCACAAAGATGGGATCCCTCCATGAAGGTTGGCCATATATCTGACGCAAAGTTACTCACCAATAAACCTGAAGCTGGTATGAGTTATACCATGGGGAAAACCAGTTATACTACTGTCTTGTTTGATAAACACAGAAATAAGAGTCCTCCTTGACGTAGGAGCTTTCTGTTCTTGTGCCAGTAGTACCTTTCTAGATGAATGTTACCCCAGATGGAGAGATAACTTAATGCCCATGCCAAAAGCCAAGTTCAGTAGTTGCAACTCAGCCATGAAACTATTGGAGTAGTATCCATACCTCTAATATTTCCTCACTCTAAAGGATCTCTTAGGTTATCTGTTGAATTTGTAGTGTTACAAGATGCAGTCTGTGATTACCTGATCCTAGGTAATGATGCTTTCTGTATGTATGGTATAGATATTTTCCAGAGTAAAGATAGATTCTACACTATTGGTGGTGATTGGAAAAGAAATTCCAAATCTGCAACATTAACATCAGATACCAGAGGCCATTAACAATGTTGAAATCCAAGAAGATCTACTATCTTTCCAGAAAGAATACTTATCACAAGCTGCTGTCAGTGATATATTAAATGAGAAACAGAAGATGGATGTGTTGAAAACTTGTTTTGAGCATAAAGAAGCTTTCTGCACTACAGAAGAACCAATTGGTAACATCAAGGGCCACATGAAATTGGAACTTAATATTGACAAACTTACCTCCCCCACAGTTGAGGAGACCACCCTACCCCTCCAGCCCCAAATCAAGAGAAGCTCTGGAAACACACATCAAAGAGCTACAAGAACTCAAAGTCCTGAGAAAAGTTGGACATAATGAACAGGTAGAAGTCACCACACCTGTAATAATTGCCTGGCATAATGAAAAGTCAAGAATGGTGGGAGATTTCCGTGCTCTGAATAACTACACCAGACCTGACTACTATCCTATTCCCAGGATAGACCATTCATTACACAACTTATCTAAGGCCAAGTATATCACCACTATGGATGTACTGAAAGGGTTCCATCAGATCCCCATAGCTCCTGAGAGTAGGAAATTCCTGAGGATTATATGTCACCTAGGGATTTTTGAATACCTCAGAATGCCTTTTGGCATAAAAAATGCGCCATCACACTTCCAAAGAATGATGGACTCCATTTTTGGCTCATTCATTAGGCAAAACTGGATGATGGTATACATAGATGACATTATCATTTACTCTGATGACTGGGAAACTCACCTAGAAAAGATCAATATAGTACTCCAAACTGCCACACAAGCAGGGTTAAAAATGTCCATCAAAAAGTGTAACTTTGGATATGGAGAACTTAAAGCACTAGGAAGAGTAGTCTCAGGTCTTTCCCTGGCTATAGACCAGAACAAAGTGGCAGCAGTCTTAATGAAATCCATGCCTCAGAACAGAACAGAAATTATGTCCTTTCTAGTTTTCTGTAGTTATTACCGCCAACATGTCCCCAACTTTGCAATTTAAGTAAAAGCCTCTACGCACTCTGTAATCATGATACAATATTTGAAATGACCTATGATAGAGTACAAAACGACGAAGAGTTAAAGAGACTCCTTACCACTGCACCAGTTTTAGCACAACCTGGCTATACTAAACCATTTATACTGTATATTGATGCTTGTTTAGATGGTCTAGGAGCAGCCCTTCATCAGGAGTTCATAATAGAGGATAAACCTGCAGAGAAACCCATTCTATTATCTCAAGACAAATCAAAAGTACTGAGAAGAAATATGGAGCAAGCCAATGGAATGTTTAGCACTTGTTTGGGCTCTGGAAAAGTTACATTACTATCTTGAAGGATCTAACTTCCTAGTGGTAACTGACTGCACAGCTGTAAGAAACTTGATGAATATGAAGACCCCTAATAGACATATGCTTAGATGGCAAAATTGCAATTCAACAGTATAGAGGACATATGACTATTATTCATAAATCAGGAGCCAAGCACAAAAATGCAGATGGACTAAGTAGATGGGCCTTGCCTAATAACCCAGATAATCCTGCCTATGACCCAGAAGATGAAGTATTTCCCATCCTAGGAATTCATGTGTGCGACCTAGATGATGCATTTTATGAATTAGTCCAGAATAGCTATGACAAGAACCCTGAGTTGTTAAAACTAGTAGACATACTTAGAAATGACAACAGCTCAACAGAACTAATAGCCAGTCTACCAGAAGAATTAGCCAAACATTATAAACTTGGAAAGTTCAGTCTCCTAGATGGCCTTCTATATTTCAGGAATAGGTATTCAAGTGTACTAGTGCTAAGTGACCCTTCCCAAATTGATAACATTCTGAAAGAATGCCATGATAATGTTAATTCTGGACACTTCTCTGAAGAAAGAACAGTGGAGAGAATTAAATATACAGCTTGGTGGATCAATTGGAAAGAACAAGTACACAACTATATCAAATCTTGTGATGCGTGTCAGAAAGGCAATAAGCAAACTGGAAAAGATTTGGCTTACTGCAGAAAATATCTGAACCAACTACAAGTGGAAATCATAAACATGGACTTTGTGACAGGCCTACCCCCAGGAGGATCCTTCTCATATAACTCAGTACTAGTAGTTGTAGACAGATTCTCCAAGAGAGCCAGGTTCATACCTAACCATAAAGATGATACTGCCATGGAGGTTGCCCTGTTTGTTTTGGAATAGGATCATGGCTGATGTAGGTATACCCAAAATTATAATTAGTGATAGAGACCCCAAATTTACATCAGAATTTTGGAGGAACCTACATGACATGCTTGGTACTAAACTAGCTTTCTCCACAGCTTATCACCCTCAGACTGATGGGTTAGCAGAAGGAATGATACAAACTCTAGAAGACATGTTACGTAGATTCTGCTCCTTTGGATTTGAATTTAAGAATCATGATGGATACACTCATGATTGGGTTAGTCTACTACCAGCATTGGAAATTGCCTATAATAGTAGTAAACATTCCTCCACCAAAGAAGCTCCATATGTCTTGGAAAGAGGATGGATACCACGCATGCCCAAAGATACTTTGAATGATAAATTACCCCACCTGCATCCAACAGCACTAGATTTCAAGAAAATGTTAGATCTGACCCAACAACATGCTAAGAAATGCGTAGAAGAAGCAGTAGAATACAACAAAGGGAGATGGGATAAAAGCCACAAAGAACCTGAGTTTAAAATAGGAGATAAGGTCTTTTCCATATTATCAATAACTTCAATACTTGGGAGGTAGCAGGAAGCTAAAGCCCCCTTTTATAGGTCCCTTTACCATTAAACAACTTCATGGAAAAACGCTGTGGAAGTCATACTGACAGAGGAACTATCAAGAAAACACCCAGTATTCCAGTCAGTCTGGTAAAACAGTACCAATCTAGAACTGAAGATGAACCAGTCACTCAACAACCAGTTCCCCTGATGGAGGTCCCACCTTCTGGACAATTGAAAGTACATAAAATCCTGAAAGATAAAAAAGAGAGGATACAGGGAAAAGATACAAGACTTTATCTTGTCAGATATAAGAACCAATCAGCAGACAAAGATGATGGTTACCTGAAAATAATATCCCAGATGGAGCAATTCATCTGAGAAATTACAGGGCATCCAAGAGGTCCTCTTGAAATTTTTTTCCTTAAATAACCTTATCTTTAGTCAGAAACTTACCTTTCTCCGGGAGACTTATCTTGGTGGTAGGGAATGTCAGCTTGCTACTATGACAGAGCAACCTGTCACAAGTTTAACACAAAAATTATTATAAAAAATAGAATATCAAATAATATTTAGAATATTTTGATATTCTGAATCTACACTAATTTAACCTAGGGTACCTCACTCACAGGTACCCCTAATTCTCACTCCTTCACTATGTAAATTAACAAAGAATAATTAGCAAGTACCTTTAATAAAAAGGAACTTGCATCAATTTATGCTTATATATATATATACATATGCTTAAACCCCATTTCCAGTCACGAAATGAGGTGTTTTGTGTAAATTAGGGGAGATAGTGTAAATACACCGTGTTTTACTCAAACCCCGCGTACCGCAGTCCGCAGAACCTCAAGTTCAACCCGCGTGACTGAGAGCCCGCGTCAAAGTTGGGATATAAGCCCCCGCGCAAGCAACAAGCCCCTTACAGGCTCCCAGCTTGGCACGCGGACTCCACAGTCACTCAGGTACCCCAATCCATAAAAAACACGCCCCAGTAACCTCATTACATATGTTACATATGTAATAGATTACTGGGGACTACATAATTAAGTATATTGAATAGTATTAATTTTATACATTAAATAAATATATTGAGTACACAAAACAGTACAATCAATACTGTGGCTTATTATAAAATACTAATAAGCCACTAATATTAATAGTACTAATGTACTACAGACTGTACCTCAATATAAATGAATAAATAATAAATAAATACATTATAAAATCAATTGGTGGCGTGTATTCAAAGCAGGGGCTGCTGAAGCGTCACCAAGAGAGCAAAAATGGCCAAAATGTGGGTCCAAAGATCCCACAAGTTGGCCAATAATACCTACAGGGTCCCCAGAGGGAACTCAAGACTATTTAAGGAGCTCTTCAACCGCCCAAAGAAGGCTCCTCATGCTTCACAATACCCACTAACAACCTACCCACTTCTTATTAGATATATACATCTTTAACACAGTCTGGTAAGCTTCTTAGTAGTTATTCTTTAGCCCTGTCTTCCCCAACAACTTCACAGTGCCCATCAAGCTCCACCATCCATCCATCCAACCAAGCGCTTCAAACTGTCCAGTTTCACCCAGAATATCCCCAAGATCCCTCAAGGTTTATTACTAGTAAGTAATAACCCTTCTCTTGAAGATATTCCCCCATTTCCATTCCTGGGATTAAACCACCCTGTTCCAACAGGCCCCCAGTGTTCCAGGTACCTAAATCCTCTGCATTATTTGTAGATACCTTAGAGGGATCTAAACCACCCCTGATTTATCAGGCCCCTCTGGTTTTTAATTATATTAAATTTATTTAATATAATTATTAACCTATTTTTTCTCTCAATTTTTACGTCACAATTCCCCCATATCTTTTGGGAATTGTAACATTGTACCTTACCAGAGTTTATATACTCTTTCCATATATCCTTGCACCACCTGTAGCTAGAAGGACTTGTCCTTGGCATCAGGGAGGCTGACAACTTCAAAGCCTCTTTTCCTCAACCCCAACTTTGTCCATCCTTCCAGCCCACCTTTCCAACTGCTTCCAGCTTCTCAGTTTACCATAAGAAATCCCCCACACCTCCTTCCCTCAAGCATACTACAGTAAGTATTTTTCTATTAGGAGTTGTGGCCCTTTCTTAGCCACTATATCCACTGCCACTGGAGTACTAAAACCCCTGCTTGCAGACCCCAGTTTTTGAAGGTTCAGTTCTCTGCTTTTAGAACAAACACTTTGGAGGGAACTAAACACCCCAGCTAGCTGCCCCTCCATAAAATCTTTGATCTTTTAAATATTATATAAAAGATCAAAACCCCTTTTTTCCCATGTTTTTTGCCTTGCACCTTGTGTAGCTAGAAGGACATCAGTCCTTGGCATCACAGAGCGTGACATAATGCCTCTTGTTGACAGGAAAAGGTGCTTCCACTGCAGTACAACCTCCTTCAAAAAAGCTGTGCTGGACATTGAGGCAACATTTGATTAACTAAGTCCGCCATGGAATTATGCAAATAAGACACATTTCTGTTTTCTCAGTGAATTGTTTTTTGGGAAACCTTTTGATAGTAGGAATTACCTACACAAACAGGTACAAGAGTTGAGGTGGTCCTTTTTGCAAAGGTAGCCATTTAGTATGGCTGTTTATGCGCCCATGCCAACATTCCACTTTCCTCAAATAAACTTCATTTCCTGGTTACACCTCCCAGATTGATTGCACACATGCAATTGCATTTGCTCTATTTTGCTTTCCATGCTCCTATTTTCATGTAACAAAGTAATCATATCATTATGCTTGGATGCTGTGGAACTACTCTCTAAGGCCAGAATAGAGCTTGGAAGGGATATGTATAACTACACTGGTGCTAATGTAAGTTTAAGACAAAGGTGCTGATACAAGAGCTGCCTTCCTGACTAATGCTGATGGGGAAGAGTGTAACACTAAGAATAAAATAAAAGGTGTGGCTTTTCTATTTTAATCTTAGACTGACTAGTACTAATAAGCTGACTACTATTACCTCTGAGGTATGTGGAGTTTTTTGAGGAGGAGGTGTGTGGAAATGGTTTGTGTAAAAGGTTAATGGCAAGGGTATCTAAAAATGTCTAGGTAAGAAGTGTCTTTGGTGAAATTGAATCTAATATTTGGGGAAAAAGGTCATACAGGTTGTATGGGGTAGAAATTTGCATGGTGGTAATACTACATCAGAGTGGAGTATATATGTGTAAAGGCCCTTCAAGAGGGAACAAATGATGAGCACAGTATTACAAGATATTTCAGCTAGCTGTACTCTACTCCACTTATTGTGGCGTGTACAGTAAGGACTAAAGAAATATTTTACACTTAAAAGTGTAAATAGACAATTTCCAATAAAAACAATTTCTTAAGTGTTTATTAAACACTAGTATCAAAAACAGGTTCTAACCCTGCTGCCAAAACTTCTATTAAGGGATTTTAATCCTAGAAGGGCTAACCAGACTGATACACAACGGTTCTTCCAATCCAATTAAAATATTTAATTGATTGGGGGGGATTTTGGTTGAGGAATTTTAACTAATGAAGATAGTATATAAATAAAGGCCAGTCCTCCTTACTTACAGGAGAAGGTGAGCGCCTTTGTAGCTTATAATAAGTTATCTAGTGTATGTTAAATTGATGGGGAGTAATCTTCATTTTAGTGAAGAAAACTCCTTCTTAATAATAAAATGAAATATTATTTCACAAGCTTCTTTTGAAGCAGTGATCAGGGCAAGATCACCAGGGGAACTGATCATCCTGTTCGTGATCTGATGTGAAATATGGTGTCATTCCTATGTGGAATGACCCCATAATTATTTCACAATGAATGACTTAGTGGGAAATAATTATTTCAACATTAAATAATTATTTCACTAAGATGTGCTTGTGAATAAATTTTCTGAGGACTAAGGCTTGGAAAAGCGCTTGCCCTGAGTGATCAGTAATGTAAAATCACATGTACTTATGTATTTAATACATACTACATAAGTTATATAATTAAATACATATGTAATCTTATAGTATATATTTACTATGGGTTATGCTGGGATTTTCCAGGATTTTCAAGGAAAAAACTATACCAATAAATGGTTCTTTATCCATTTAATAAATGGTTCTTTATCCATTTATTGCGTGTTTGCAAATTGATTTGCCAAGGATTTTCCTTAATTAAATTTCCTTGGATTTTGATAAAAATAAATATAATTTTTAAATAATTTTATTATTATATTTTACGTATGGTCATAACTGTGGCTTGAACAAAGAGCCTTATTTATCAACCAGATATTTCTAGGCTTGTTCTTAACTGTTACACTATATACCATTATTGAAACAGTTAAGTATAATTTCTGTTATAACAGAAGATCTAGTAAAATAAAAGTAACAAATAAAATAAAATAAATAATAGTATAATTAATATTATTAATTATTCAGCTTGCAGTTTCAAGTGTTACATAATGTATGTAATATCTTGGTGGCTGACACTCACCCACACTAAAAAAGAGAAAAAAGGCTAATGTCTTTTTTCTGCTCTATAATTTCTTAGTAGAGAATCATTATTAATATCTTTAGCTTCTAACCACTTATCTTTGTCAGCTAAGGAGTTTTGAATCTTACTAGATATGTTTAATGCTTTGATTATTTTTTCTCATAATTCTTCTATCATTGATGATTTTGTGAGGAATTAGATTTTCATCATCTATTATAGGTGGAACAGGAGTGTTTTTCTTAGAAGGAACATTATTATTTTCTTTGTCAGAAGTGATATACTTCTTAAGGAGACTAATTGGAAAAGTTGGATGCTTTCTATTGAATGGTTCTGTCAATATTACTTCCACTGCATTTGGGCATGGAAAGCTTTGACTACAAGGGACCAATAAAAGAGTCTCTAAGTTTTCTTAGGACCATCCATGTTAGCAAAGTTTACTGTGGATATCAATACTTGATCACCAACTTTAATGTTAGCTTCTTTATGAGTTTTATCCCATCTTGACTTATTATAGTCAACTGCTTGTTTGATACAATCTTGAGCATGTTTTTCTGCTTTAATCATCATATTTAAAAATGATTCAGATGTTGGATGAATGTGTACTTTTTTACTAAGCACACTGGTTACAGGCATAACAGGAGTCCATCCTCTTTCTAACTCAAAAGGAGTTTTTTCCAGTAACTGAGTGTTTGCTTGAATTATATGCATATTCAAGTGCTGGTAATAAAGATATCAAATCATGAGTAAAACCATCCTGATCTTTTAACTAAGGCCAAAGGCACAGTATCTTCTGATCATGTCTTCCAAAGTTGTATCATTCTTTCAGCTAAACCATCTGTTGAGGGTGATAAGCTGTAGAGAAGGCTAATTTAGTACCCATTAAGTTGAATAAATTATCCAAAAACTCAGAAGTGAATTTTGGATCTCTGTCACTGATAATGACTGAAGGACATCCCACATCAGCAATGATATGATTCCAAAATAAAAGCGCTACATCCATTGCATTATTTTCTTTAAAGCAAGGAATAAATCTTGCTCTTTTGGAGAATCTGTCTACTACAACTAAAACACAGTTGTAATTTTCTTTGCCTGCTGGAGGTAATCCAGTCACAAAGTCCATGTTAATGACTTCCCATCTGGATTTTGGTTCATTGATTTCTTGTAACATACCATGTCTTTTACCAGTAGCTTTATTGGCTTTTTGGCACCTGTCACAAGAAGAACAGTATTCTATAACATCTTTCCTCCAATCAAACCACCAAGCGACAGACCTTACTCTTTCAAGTTTTCTGTCAGTAGACATGTGGCCAGAAAACATATTATCATGACATTCAAACAATATATCATTAATATGATTTTGAGATGTAAGTACAAGACTACAAGCATGGTTACTTTTATAATAAAGGAGTCACAAATCTTTTCTCATCAAATTTTCTTTTCCAAAGTGGATCCAAACCATTTAAAATACCAATATTTTTGAAGTCTGACTTCAGAGCTTCTACAAATAATGTAGTGTTCTTGTTTTTAGAGTAACTGTCTACAATTGTTTCAAAGAATTCATCTTTGAGGCTAGTGTTGTAATACCCATGATGGGTAAATCTCTTTCCATATTTTCTTGATCATATGCAGGATTATCTGGAGTGTTTGGTAAAGACCATCTGCTAAGTGCATCAGCATTTTTATGAATTAATCCTTCTCTATGAGTTATTGTCATAGAACTTCTCCATTCTTGAATTGAGATTTGCCATCTCAGCATATGTCTATTTGGTGACTTAAGATTAATAAGACTCTTAAGAGCAGTACAATCTGTTATTACTTCAAAGAAACATCCATCTAGATAATAGTACAACTTTTCTAAAGCCCAAACTAAACAAAGGAATTCTAGTTGAGATGCACCATATCTTCTTTCAGAATCTTTCAATTGTCTGGAAATGAAGACTACAGATCCTTCAACTGGTAAGTCATCTTTAATTTGAACTTGGTGCAAAGCTGCACCTAATCCTTCCATACTAGCATCTACATAAAGTTTGTAGGGTTGGGTAGGGTCAGGGTGAAAAAGCACAGGGGCTGTGGTTAACATTTCTTTTAAAGTATTATATGCATCTATTCTTTCCTTAGTCATTTCAAATACTACACTAGGGCTGATAAGTTTTGTCAGACTAGAAGATATGGAAGCATATTTTTCAAATGTTGTCTGTAATAACTCATAAAGCCTAAAAAGCTTTGGAGTTCTTTTACAGTAGTGGGTACTGGTTTGAGTAGAACAGCAGCCACTCTATTTGATCTATTCCCAAAGTTAGACCAGATACTACATGTCCCAAGCTTTGAGTTCATTAAACCCAAAGTGAAACTTGGGCAGAGAAATCTTCATATTCATTTTAATGGCCCTTTTAAGGACTAGGTCTAATCTAGTAAGATGTTCATCCCAATCTTGAGAGAAAACAACAATGTCATCTATGTATATGATCAACCATCCTTCTCTAAGTTCATTGTAGAATTCTACATCCATCATTCTTTGGAAATGTGAAGGTGCATTTTTTATGCCAAAGGGCATTCTTAAATATTCATAACACCTAAGTAGCAAATAATCCTGAGATATTGTCTACTTTCAACACTAACAGTGTTTTGATGAAAGCCTTTAAGTACATCCATCGTAGAGATGTATTTAGCTTTGGCCAAATTTGTAAGAGATTCATTAATTTTAGGCATGGGATATCTGTCTGGACAGTAACACTATTTAAAGCCCTAAAATCACCACAAAGTCTTGACTTGTTATTGTGCCAGGCTATTATTACTGGTTTGTAATGTCAACTTCCTCTCCTGGAGTAACCTTTCTGAGAACTTTCAATTTTAGCAAAGTGTCTATGTGCTCTTTAATAGCTTCTCTGCTTCTAGGACTAGCAGGATAAGGAGATCTCCTTAATATTGGAGGAAAGGTTTCTGAATGGTCAACTGAATGTTGACTTCATGTCCTTTTATTGCTCCAAACTCATCTTTAGGAGTATTGAATGCACTAATGTTCATGTACAAAGTATTGTACAATTGTGTGACTTGGTCATTGGACAGTTTCTCATATACATGAGCTTCCTCTTTTATTTGGTTTTTAAAGGAAATAATATTATTAAAGGAAGAGGAATTTCTAGTATCATAATGATACTGTACTGTACTATTTCCAATTGTAACATATTGGCATCTGAGTTGATTAGATTAATTTTATAAGCATGTAAATAATTATTACCAATTATGAAATATTGAGCTTTAATATCCTCCATTACCATGAAAGTCATGTTCATAGAAACTGTACCAAGTGTAATGTCATAGTTAATTTTACCTATGTAATTAAGTTTTTGGTTACAACTTTTATAAGTTTTATTGTCAGGACTAATCAGTTTAGACTTATATCCTTGTCTATTTGAGACAAGTATCTAGTACCAACACAAGATACATAAGCACCTGAATCAAGTAAAGTGTTTATAGGTATGTTATTTAATACCATTCTCATCACACTACTCTTGCCTTTGCTTTCATCTATATGAAATATATTACCAACAACATTTTGAGACTCTTCTTCAAGTTCAGAGTCTTCATCAATTTCTGGATCTTCTGATTCTTCAGAATCTTTATTCTCAGATATATTGTTAACAACTTTCTTTCTTCTGCAATCTTTAGCTGCATGCCCTTTAATGTTACAATGTGTACATCTAACATCAGAATAAGTTTTATTTTTATCTGATGTAACAGTGTGGGTAGCAACAAAAGGTTTGTTTTGGTACTTGGATCTTTTACCAAGATTAGTCTGATCAACTATTTCTTGTAAAAAATTTATGAATGTACTGATATCAGCTTGAGTAGTGTCTAATGCACATTTAACTGCATAAGCCACTTCTCCATCACACAAATCCAATAGTTTAATATTGATTTGTTCAATGTTCAAGTAAGGTTCAATTGACTTATCCTTCTGTATTGTTTAGTAACCAAGATGATACAGAAGGATTATTAGCATCAAATCTTGAAGTATAGAAGGCTTTTTGTGTACTCTTCTTCTCCAAGTAGCATTACCAAACTTTGTTCAATTTGCTGTTTCCACCATTCCCATGTTTGAAGGCCAAATTGGTTTTTAATTGCCTTTATACCATTGGTTGGCAGAATTCTTAAACAACAGATTTAATCTTGAGATGATAATTCTATCATGTAAATCTATATCAGATTTAAGGTGTCAATCCATTCAATGAATTCTGTGTGATCATACTCTCCTTCACCTGAAAAGGTGGGCAATCAGATGTTTTGGGAATTGAAGCTAACATCTGTTTCCTAACTTCTTTATCTACATCAATTAGATGTGTATCAGTTTGATAATTGTTTAAATTATCAGAGTGTTGTATTGTAACATGAGAATTTATGTTTTGATTTAGATTCTTATGTTCTAAAGAGTTTAAGTTCTTCTCTTCAAAAGAATTTAAAGGAAGGTCTTCAGCAATTAAAGATTTAACATTTTTGTTTAAATGAGGGACAGATTGATTTAATTGAAGTGATTCCAAATTCTTAGTAAGTAAAGCTTGGTTCACTTTTATTTCTGATATGTCAGAAATGATTTCATCAATTTTTTGTTCATTGATTTAACTTCTTTACCTTTAAAACTTAGTGTTTGAACTTCATTCTCCAGTTTATTTGTAACAAGTCTCAAATGTTCATTGAGGGGCTCTACATCTTTTAAGAAATATTTTTGTATTTCAGTAGTGATGTCACTACACATGTCCAAAATATTAGTCTGATTTGTGCAGACTTCTTCAATGAATTGAGATTGAGAAACCATTTCTCTTCAGTTTTTTAAGTTATTTTTATCTACAACTTGTTCTATTTTAAGAAACATGTCAGATAAAGTATGTAAAAAGAACTCTTTTGTAACAATATCATCTATTCTTGATGATTGTGGTGGTGTCTCGAGCCCGTTGATCTTGTCGAGAATGGTCTATGTACTGGTAAGTCCCCTGTATTTGACGGGCCAGGCGGAACATCTCGCCGTAAACTGAATTGCAATATTCGCGCCTGGACATGCGGCGCTGCGTGTTGCGGCGCTGCGGACCGGTTTGAGCCTGATTGGGCTGCTGGCGCGGGTTTTGCACTGGAGGCACTGGCCGCGCTGGGGGCTGCGGTTGCGGCACCGGTACTGGAACCGGTTCTCTGACTGTTTCGACAGAATTCTCCACGTTGGGAGTGTCCGGCGTCGAGACTGATGGATTGCTTGAGGCTTCTGAGACCTGGGTCTGACGAAGCGCTCTCCTTATGGAGAAGGGGTTCCACCCCTCCGTCAAGATCAAGGTCTTGGGAGTTCACAAGATTCTCGTGAGACTGCGATGCGTGGCCAGGGCTTGCGTGAAGAAAAGATCCTTCATTGCCGTATCCGCCGACGAAGCTTCCTGGTAGCCTCTGAAGTTGGCTTGGTGCTGTTCCAAGATCACTCTGGCTGCCGGGTTTAGACTTGCGTGTACTAGGAGCAAGAGGAGGATAATCAGCGATTTTTCCGGCTAAACGGTTGCTGACACGGGATGAAGTTACTAACTTTCGTCCCGCTCCGCTATTTGGGCTGGAGTTTCTACGATCAGACATGTTTTTTAGAGAATATTTATAAGTTTTATATGTATTTTCGGTTAAGACGAAAAAAATAAAATAAAAAAAGTATTTACGCGGGGTTATTGGAATCCACGCGTCGGCAGTGACTAATCGAGCTTCTCCAGGTGGTGGGGAGCTACGAACCTAGATAGGAGCGGCGTCTGGGATGACTGTGTCCTCGTTCTGAGGAGTAGAGTTGGACCTGTTTCCGTCGTTAGACGAGCGAGATCGGTGGTTAGAGGTACGACCACGGGGGACGAAAACTTCAGACACTAAAGACGTGGTAGTTATCAGTTTGAAGATCTGATGAAGACGAATTTTTTGAGCTATAAAAGACTTACTTTTGTTGAGTAATAAAACAGTTATGATTTTTTCGAAAAAAGTCGAATTTTTGATGATTCTTATAATAAGAATCTATTTTTTAAGAGTGTATTTTTTGGGTTTTTTTTTTTCTGTGAAAAATATTCAAAAAAATAAGAGATAAGGTTAGTTTGATAATGTTTATCAAAGAATATTTTGAATAAGGATAAGGGATTTATCAAAAAGAAATTAGATGAAATTTTCGAATTTTGTTTTTGTAACAAAAAAAAATAAATAAATTAATAATTAATTTATATAAGGCCAAAAAGAATTTATGGCCACTGTTGGGACACCAAATGTCAGCTAGCTGTACTCTACTCCACTTATTGTGGCGTGTACAGTAAGGACTAAAGAAATATTTTACACTTAAAAAGTGTAAATAGACAATTGCCAATAAAAACAATTTCTTAAGTGTTTATTAAACACTAAGTATCAAAAAACAGGTTCTAACCCTGCTGCCAAAACTTCTATTAAGGGATTTTAATCCTAGAAGGGCTAACCAGACTGATACACGGTTCTTCCAATCCAATTAAAAATATTTAATTGATTGGGGGGGATTTTGGTTGAGGAATTTTAACTAATGAAGATAGTATATAAATAAAGGCCAGTCCTCCTTACTTACAGGAGAAGGTGAGCGCCTTTGTAGCTTATAATAAGTTATCTAGTGTATGTTAAAATTGATGGGGAGTAATCTTCATTTTAGTGAAGAAAACTCCTTCTTAAATAATAAAATGAAATATTATTTCACAAGCTTCTTTGAAGCAGTGATCAGGGCAAGATCACCAGGGGGAACTGATCATCCTGTTCGTGATCTGATGTGCAATATGGTGTCATTCCTATGTGGAATGACCCCATAATTATTTCACAATGAATGGCTTAGTGGGAAATAATTATTTCGACATTAAATAATTATTTCACTAAGATGTGCTTGTGAATAATTTTCTGAGGACTAAGGCTTGGAAAAGCGCTTGCCCTGAGTGATCAGTAATGTAAAATCACATGTACTTATGTATTTAATACATACTACATAAGTTATATAATTAAATACATATGTAATCTTATAGTATATATTACTATGGGTTATGCTGGGATTTTCCAGGATTTTCAAGGAAAAAACTATACCAATAAATGGTTCTTTATCCATTTATTGCGTGTTTGCAAATTGATTTGCCAAGGATTTTCCTTAATTAAATTTCCTTGGATTTTGATAAAAATAAATATAATTTTTAAATAATTTTATTATTATATTTTACATATGGTCATAAGTGTGGCTTGAACACAGAGGCTTATGTACCAACCAGATATCTCTAGGCTTGTTCTTAGCTGTTACACTATATACCAATTATTGAAACAGTTAAGTATAATTTCTGTTATAAACAGAAGATCTAGTAAAATAAATAAAGTAACAAATAAAATAAAATAAATAATAATATAATTAAATATTATTAATTATTCAGCTTGCAGTTTCAAGTGTTACATAATGTATGTAATATCTTGGTGGCTGACAAGATATGATGATGAGCAATGACCATAATAGTGATAGTGATGAGAAAAAGACTACAAGTGTGATAGTGAAGTGAATTTATGTAGTAATGATGAGCATGTGTTTTTAAATTATGTAAGATTTGTTATTTACTGAAATAATAATGACTTGGATGATGTAAGCCAAAAGAAAAAAGAAAAGAAAAGAATGTACCTATGACAACTATGAATGTGAATAACTTCTGATCCAAAAGGAAATCAAGGGTGGTTTGAGTGAGCTACTAGGGGTGAAATAAGGTATAGAATCTGAATCTGGAATAATATTGATGAATATATGGATGGAATATAAGATTTTGAAAGAATGATTTGAGAAAGAACAGGATTACCACAATGCTTATTGCACAATCTAACTCTGAAAGTGCATATTCAATCTTGCAGCTTTTGACTCACCAGATAAAAAATCCCTTATGAATTATTTCCTTGGAATTCAATTTGATTGCTGCCACCCACCTGATTTTGTGGGTAGGGAATCTGTCCCTGAGTATTTCAGGTATCTGTTCAATATCAGCTTGGTTCACTTTTGTGTTGTGAATGTATGGATATACAATCCTGCCTTGGATCAATGTGCAGTTGTAAACCAAATGACTTTTGAATTAGTAAATTTGATGAAATATATTGGTAACATGTGAAGATGCTTGAAAGTATCCCTGTCAGCTTTCTGTACTCTAATCCACTTATTGTGGCGTGTACAGTAAGGACTACTAATCCACTTATTGTGGCGTGTACAGTAAGGACTAAAAAAATAACTTACACTTTAATAGTGTAATATAACAAATAACAATAATAAAAAATACTCAAGTGTTATAAAAACACTAAGTACATCAATATAACAGGTTATTACCCTGCTGCCAAAACTTCTGTTTATCGAGTAATAACTCAGAAGGGCTAACCAGAATTTATACACGGTTCTTCCAATCAGATTAAATGTATTTAATTGGTTTGGGGGGGATTTGGTTGAGAAATTTTAAATATAAGATAGTATATAATAAAGGCCAGTCCTCCTTACTTACAGGAGAAGGTGAGCGCCTTTGTAGCTTATAAAAGTTATTTATGTATGTTAAAATTGATGGGGAGGTAATTGTCACGCGACAGCTCGGCTCAGCTCGAAAAGTCGAACCAATCATCTCAGCTATTCAACTTCGAGACATTCGAACCATTGCTATTCAACTTCGAGAAAGCACTCCTTCGAAATGCATATGCACATTGCTCATCGAACCTACTCAACCTTTCACTTTACAACCTCGCGTGACACCTTCGAAGATATCAACTTCGAACCAAATCCATACGCCATACTCCCAAGACAGTTCTCATCCTTCGACTGGTTCAATAACCCATTCTCCGACCCAGCCGACTTCGACCTTCTAACTCCGGACGGAATTTCGAGACCGTTCCAATTCTTCGAAGCACAGCATTTCAATTCAACACAGCCACGCTTCCCTTTTCCCAGGTCTTCCATCTTCGAGTCACTGTCATGTTGTATAGATTCGTCATGTGCTTTCCAATTATTCTTCTCATACTTGTCAGCACAGCGCATTGGTTTCTTCTCATTCATTCATTCAGTACATTTTCAGTTTCACTATAAAAACACTTGTACTTTTCCTCTTTCTCTCTTTCCTCAGTTAATTAATATCATACGTTTTACGCTTCAATAGTTGGATAGTTATTATTGCCATAACCGTGCCAGCGTCGCTTTTGTTCCTAGCCATCTTCGAAGTAAGTTCCACTTATCTTCGAAGCATCCTCGAACATATACTCGGAGTATCCTCGAACCATTAAGGATTATCTTCGAAGCATTCCAATTCCTTACCTCCCTCCTCGCGCTGCGACCAGTTAAAGCCCGCCTATTAGTACGTTGGGCTGGTCGTATGACAGTATATTAATTAACTCCTACAACAAACTTCGATATTCTAATCTACGTTTGTTGCTACAACAGCTTTTTCTCTGCTGTAAACCCTTCCCTTGGCAATGCAACGTACCCCGCCGAGAACCCGGTCACAGGGCCCTGCGGAACACTCCCTCGATCAAGGCATTGATCGGCGGCGTCCCCAACAGACCCCTACGGAGCGAGCCTCCCTCGACCCGGTTCCCTCTTCTTCCCTCCGTCATCAGAATGCTCCCCTTCGATCCTTTGGATCAACTCTATTCTGATTCGGAGTCTTCCACTCACCACGAGCCACCTCGCGGCCGATCTCGAGCTCGTCACAACACCTCCGATGAAGATCCTTCGACAATCCTGTTGTCACTCATCAAAGCCTTGAAAAAATCGGACGGTGGCCCCGATACGCCTAAATTCCGGACCCCTGGGATGAAGGCACCCGACAAGTTCGACGGTGAGAACCCTTCCAAATTGCGTGGATTCCTACAATCCTGCAAGATCTTGTTTTCGAACGACCCCAAAACCTTCTCCAATGATCGCCAGAAGGTCTTGTACGCTTCCTCGTACTTGGGCGGCCGAGCCTCGCAATGGTTCGAGCCATACCTCAAACTTCTCGACAGCACCAACCCCGAATCACTACTCAACAACTGGGGACGATTCAAGCAACAGCTGTCCACCTTGTTTGGTGACCCAAATGAAGTTCGCAACGCGGAATTCGAACTCAATTCCCTCTCAATGAAGGAAAACAGCAAGGCTTCGACCTACATTGCCCAATTTCGAGTTCTTCAATCCCGCATCGAATGGAACGATGCCGCCTTTGCATTCCATTTCCGCAAAGGTCTTCCCTCTCGAATCACCGATCAGCTCGCTATCAGTGGCCAGAGAATTTCGACACTCCAGCAACTCATCGATCGAACAATCGAGCTGGACAACTGCTATCACGACAAACTTCGAACCAAGAAGCCAGACCAGTCTCACTCCGCCAAACCGAGCGACTCCTCGAAGAATCAGTCACACCGATCTTCGAACTTCGCCAACACATCCTCGAAGCCTTCGACTTCTTCGAAGATTTCGACTTCCTCAAAATCCGCCGCTTCCTCAAAACCCCAGTCCCGACCTGAATACAGCAAGAAGCTCAATCAAGACGGTAATCTCAATCAGGATGAAAGGGCAAGGCGTGAGAAGGAGGGATTGTGTATGTATTGTGGTGGAACTCATAAGTTGGAGGTTTGCTCCAAGAGATTAGCCCGTGAAGCAGCTAAGTTGTCAAAAAATTAGATAGTAGTTCTCTTGAGACTTGCAAAGAAAACTACTTATTTTCCATGTCCCCGCGAGTC
The DNA here is from genome assembly GCA_007896445.1 of Puccinia hordei. NCBI lineage: Eukaryota > Fungi > Basidiomycota > Pucciniomycetes > Pucciniales > Pucciniaceae > Puccinia > Puccinia hordei. Next base: position 681,718 of record RDRW01000429.1, on the reverse strand, counting down.
AACCTTCGTGCTTGTGAGATAACTAATGATGTCCCAAGTTCGAGATTCATTCTCTTTGATTCTTCGAATCAACCTTATAGGGTCCTCTTGGATTCTGGAGCTAATGTTTCTTTCATCAGTTCCTCTTTCGCCATTCAGAAATCCCTTGCTCTCACCGAGGTCACCAAATTCCCGGTGTTCTTAGTGAATTCTTCGAAGGAACCTAGTTTTTGGGTTTCAAAGAAGGCAAGATGGACTTTTGACTTCAAAACTTTCCCCAGCTTCGAATGGGATCTCATAGTCTTGGATGCCCCTGGGATGGATGATACCATTCTAGGCCATGACTTCTTAGTTCATTGGAATCCAGATGTTAACTGGAAAGAGGGAGTAATTAACCTTCGAACCAATCCATCTCAATTAACTAACTTTCCTTTTCCAGTCAACCAAGAATTAAACAGCTTAACTGACCGTATCATTGAGTTAGATGATATATTTCCGCCAGGAGACTTCGAATATCCTGATTCCCCATCTTTTCCCACTTCGAATGACCATGGAGTAATTGCTTACTGCTCTAACTTACCCTTTTCCTCCTTCTTCGAAGAGAAGGCCAAACCCTCTTTTAGAGGATTTTTGTATTCCATGGTTCTGTCACATCCTCCTTCTTCGACAATTCCTAGCCTCGAAGATGATGATGACATCGAAGATATTGAAACCATCAGAAAGACACTTCCCGACATCTACCATGAATTTGCTGATGTTTTTTCTTCCGTTCGAGCTGATAAACTACCCCCACACAGGACTTATGATCATCAGATTGAACTCACCGGCCCAGCTCCCACGCCAGGCCCAGTCTATTCTCTCTCGAAGCAGGAGTCTACTGCTCTTCGAGACTACATTGCGGAAAATGTAGCAAAAGGTTTTCTTCGACCAAGCAAGTCGAACACAGGTTCACCTGTTTTATTTGTTCCCAAGAAGGACGGATCACTCCGCCTATGTGTTGATTATAGGAAGTTGAACAATGTCACTCGAAAGAATGCTTACCCCGTTCCTCCTATGTCACACCTTCTTACTCTTTTCCATGGTGCTACTCATTTCTCGAAGATTGATCTTCGAGGAGCCTATAATCTGGTTCGAATTGCCAAGGTCATGAATGGCTAACAGCAATGCGTACCCGCTTTGGCAGTTTCGAGTATACTGTGATGCCTTTCGGGCTTTGCAACGCGCCTTCTACTTTCCAAAACTTTGTCAACGATATCTTCGCTGATATCGTCGAAGTTTATGTCGTCGTGTACCTCGATGATATTTTAATCTATTCCACATCTTTCGAAGATCACACTAACCATTGTATGGAAGTGCTTCGACGCCTTCGGGCAAATCAACTCTTCGCCAAGTTATCCAAGTGCGAATTCCACATTTCTTCCCTTCACTTCCTCGGAGTTATCATCTCCACGGATGGCATTAGCATGGATCCTGCCAAATGTCAGAAGGTTCTTGATTGGCCTCGACCTTCGAGTGTCAAGTCTCTTCAAGGTTTCCTTGGTTTTGCTAATTTTTATCGCAAGTTTATAAAAGATTATTCCAAAACCATCGTAAATCTTACTAACCTTCTTCGGAAGGATATTCCTTTTGTGTTCACCGAAGCAGCAGAAAGAGAATTCAACGTTCTCAAGAAAGCTTTCACTTCGGCGCCCATTCTAGCTCATTTCAGTGAATTCTGTAAGACACTGATTGAGACTGATGCTAGTGACTACGCCATCGCAGGTGTTATATCACAACTTCCCTCTTCTTCAAAGACTTCTTCGAAGAACTTCCATCCAATAGCTTTCGAATCACGCAAGCTACATGCCGCCGAACTTAATTATGAAGTTCACGACAAGGAGCTTCTCGCAATCATTCATTGTGTGAAGAAATGGCGTTCTTATTTGCTTAGTCTCACCGAACCATTTGAGGTGCTGACTGACCATAATGCTCTTAAATACTTTACGAGCACCAAAGTTCTTACTCGCAGGCAGATCCGTTGGTCTGAACTCCTCTCGGAATATAATTTCACTATAACTTATTGTCCTGGCAAATTGGCTGTAGTGCCAGATGCTTTGTCACGTCGGGACGACGTTTACCCGGGAGGGGGGAGAGCCTTCGCCGATAATAATCCTGATAATGTTCGAACTCTTTTTTCCAATCCCGTCACTCTTAATTCTATCCACTTCGGAGAACTGCATCGCAACTTCCTCGAGCTTCGTGAGGCTCAAAGGAAAGACCCAGCTTGTCAGGCACTTCGAAGCAAGGGCTCGAAGGACTATACTATTGATGATGATAGTGATTTGCTCTTATATAAAGAAAGAATCGTAGTCCCCAATGATCCTCGAATCAAACTGGATATCCTCGAATCAAGACATGACTCCCCATTAGCAGGTCATTTCGGTCAAGAAAAGACTTACCAGCTAATTTCTCGAGACTTCTACTGGCCCGGAATGGCTAAAGAAGTAAAAGATTATGTTAACCGTTGCTATGTATGCAAAAGGAACAAATCCTCGAAACATCGGAAGTTTGGGTTGCTTCAACCGCTTCCACTCCCGCCTACTCCTTGGCATTCCCTTTCCATGGATTTTATATCCCAACTCCCATTGTCAGATGGTCATGACGCTATCCTCGTGATAGTGGATCGTTTTTCGAAGATGTCCTTATTTCTTCGAACCAAGACTACTTGTACTTCACAAGACCTTGCTAACCTGTTTATTGAACATGTATTTTCCAAGCATGGTCTCCCTGATAATATAGTCAGCGATCGTGGCTCACTTTTTGTTTCAGCTTTCTGGACCTCACTCTGTCAACAACTGAAGATCACTCGGAACCTATCAACAGCTTATCACCCTGAATCAGATGGTCAAACCGAACGAGTCAACCAAATCCTCGAACAATATCTTCGAATGTATGTCAGTTACCAGCAAGACGATTGGAGCAAGTGGCTCCCACTAGCCGAATTCGCCTACAACAACGCCACTCATTCTTCGACCCGACAATCCCCTTTCCAAACAATCTACGGCAGAAACCCCAGCTTCGATCCAATCCATCTTTCCCCTTCTACTCCTGCCGCCGATTACCTTTCCAACCTTAAGCTTCTTCAAGAGCAACTTCGAACCAATCTCGAAGCAGCCAGTCAAAGGTACAAACTTCAAGCCGACAAGTTTCGAATCAAATCCCCATCTTACAATATCGGTGACAAAGTATGGCTCGACGCTCAGAACATCCGGACAACTCGACCCGCCAAGAAACTCTCTGAAAGAAAACTAGGCCCATTCCCTGTCGAATCAGTTGTCTCGAAGAATGCTTATCGACTCACTCTTCCTTCGAAGTGGAGTGCTATCCACCCAGTTTTTCATGTCTCCCTCCTAGAGCCAGCTAAGGGTCTATACCCGGGCAAGACTCATCCCCCTCCTGAACCCGTTAATATTCAAGATCACCTGGAGTGGGAAGTAAGCCGTATCCTTGATTCAAGGCTACGCAAAGGACAATTACAATACCTCGTCGAATGGACTGGATACCAGTCTGACGAAGATCGAACCTCTTGGGAACCAGCCTCTCACCTTCGAAACTCTCCCGACTTGGTTCGAGACTTCCATAATTCTTATCCTCGAAAACCTCGTCATCCTTCTTAAACCCTTCTATTCTTTTTCCTACCATTGTTTCCTCTCTCTGTCTTCTTCTTCTTGTTTCCTATTCTTTTGTTGTTTCTTTTTCTTTTTTTTCTGTCAACTCAATCACTCACTTCAAATAATCACGAACCAACCTTACGCTTCTTTCTCTGTTTCCTCTTCTATCTCACTCATTCCCAAACTCTTTTCTCGAACATTAAAATTCTTTCAAAACAAAAATCCCAAATTTCTTCTCCTTAACCAATAAACAAAATGTATTTACAATAAAAAAAAAAAAAAAAAAAACTTCTTCTTATTTTCTTTTCTTTTCTCCTTGTTTTCTGAAAAAAAAAAAAAAAATATATAAACTAAAATCCTATTTACAATTCCTTCTTCAACTCTTCTTCCGCTTCCTCCCAATTCTCCGCCAATTCTTCGACAATCAACTTGAATTCTTCGAAGTCTTCTTCTTCGATCAGGTTCGACATTCGCTTCAGCAACTCGACCTGCTTCCCTTGCCTTTCCTCGAAAATCGCCTCCAACTTCTCGGCCCGATTCTTCTTGGACTTCTTCCTTCCCCATCCTTCTTCCTTCGCCAACTCTTCCTGATATTTTCGCTTCCTCGAACCTCCTTCTTCGAAGCCAGTCGTCAATCTTCGAGCATCGGTCGAATCAAGCGCCGCGTGCCTCGAAGCATCTCCTTCCCTTTCCTCTCTTTCCAACCGTTCCCGTTCCTCTCGTTCTTCCCTATCAACCGCTTCCCTCGCAACCCTGGCTCTTTCCTCCTTTTCCTCGACACTCGTTCCCTCTCTTCCGTTTCCCTCGCAGTCCTCTCCCTTTCCTCCCTCGCTTCCTGTTCCCTTCTTTCTTCTTCTCCTCCTTCTCTGTTGCCTCTCCTTGCCTTCCTTCGACATTCGTCGAAGGAGTGTCGGCTACTGCCGGTACCATCGGCACTCGATCATTCGGATAGACCGGGGGGGGAGAATACGAATACACTGGTGGTGGCATGGGTGACCGGGTCGTATATCTGCGATGCGGCTCTATCAACACTAATCGATCCAAGCCATCAGTTTTTTCACTTCTTTCCTTTTCCCTCTCTTCTTCGAATCAAACATCACTTACGTAAATCCGGGCCTTCAACCTCCTGCGTACCCAATCGACCCGGCAAGCGATAATCGACCCTTGGGTTGTTTCTTCGGCGCCGTCCAACGGCTATTGGCGAGCGGGGTGGATGAGAGTTTGGTGGTGGTGGTGGTGGAGATGGAAGGGTTGTTGGGATTCTTAAACGACAAACAGTAGTTATAGTAGTGGAGGGTCGACGTGGAATAGAGGCTGTGGTAAGATCTTCGAAAGGGAAACCTAACTCGAAGACACATGGTACTCTAGTAACTCGACATCCCTCGCACTTACTCCTATCCCCTCGCGTCGCAGTACTTGGAGTACAGTCCAAGTTCTGCCTGATGCATCGTCGACATCTTCGATCAACTTCTTCGACCATCTTCGATCTAATCTAAATAATTGAACTTTAATTTAAATGGTAGTAGTAGTAGTAGTAGTGGTGGTAGGGATAGTGATTGTGGATGGAAGTTTGTGGGATAATTACTTCGAGGCTCACAGGAGTTCGCCGTCTTTATACCCGGGCATCTGTCACGCGACAGCTCGGCTCAGCTCGAAAAGTCGAACCAATCATCTCAGCTATTCAACTTCGAGACATTCGAACCATTGCTATTCAACTTCGAGAAAGCACTCCTTCGAAATGCATATGCACATTGCTCATCGAACCTACTCAACCTTTCACTTTACAACCTCGCGTGACACCTTCGAAGATATCAACTTCGAACCAAATCCATACGCCATACTCCCAAGACAGTTCTCATCCTTCGACTGGTTCAATAACCCATTCTCCGACCCAGCCGACTTCGACCTTCTAACTCCGGACGGAATTTCGAGACCGTTCCAATTCTTCGAAGCACAGCATTTCAATTCAACACAGCCACGCTTCCCTTTTCCCAGGTCTTCCATCTTCGAGTCACTGTCATGTTGTATAGATTCGTCATGTGCTTTCCAATTATTCTTCTCATACTTGTCAGCACAGCGCATTGGTTTCTTCTCATTCATTCATTCAGTACATTTTCAGTTTCACTATAAAAACACTTGTACTTTTCCTCTTTCTCTCTTTCCTCAGTTAATTAATATCATACGTTTTACGCTTCAATAGTTGGATAGTTATTATTGCCATAACCGTGCCAGCGTCGCTTTTGTTCCTAGCCATCTTCGAAGTAAGTTCCACTTATCTTCGAAGCATCCTCGAACATATACTCGGAGTATCCTCGAACCATTAAGGATTATCTTCGAAGCATTCCAATTCCTTACCTCCCTCCTCGCGCTGCGACCAGTTAAAGCTCGCCTATTAGTACGTTGGGCTGGTTGTATGACAGTAATCTTCATTTTAGTGAAGAAAACTCCTTCTTAAATAATAAAATAATTATTATTTCACAAGTTTCTTGGAAGCAGTGATCAGGGAAAGATCACCAGGGGGAACTGAGCACCCTGTTCGTGATCTGATGTGAAAAATGGTGTCATTCCTATGTGGAATAACCCCATAATTATTTCACAATGAATTTCTTAGTGGGAAATAATTATTTCAGCATTAAATAATTAGTTCACTAAGGATTACTTGTGAATAAATTTTCTAGGGACCAAGGCTTGAAAAAGCGCTTGCCCTGAGTGATAAGTAATTTAAAATCAGAAGTGATTTTTTTTTTAATACATACTACATAAGTTATGTAATTAAATACATATGTAATCTTATAGTATATATTACTATGGGTTATGCTGGGATTTTCCAGGATTTTCAAGGAACAAACTATACCAATAAATGGTTCTTCATCCATTTATTGCGTGTTTGAAAACTGATTTGCCAAGGATTTTCTCTAATTAAATTTCCTTGGATTTTTGATAAAAAATACATGTACTTTTACATAATTTTTCTTATTATATTTTACATGTGGTCATGAGTGTGGGTTGAACACAGAACCTTATATCTTAAACAGATATTTCTAGGCTTGTTCTTAACTGCTAGACTATGTACCAATTGGTGAAACGGTCAAGTATAATTTCTGTTATAATAGAAAAATCTAGTAAAATAAATAAAAATAAAAATAAAATAAATAATCATATAGTTAAATATTATTAATTATTCAGCTTGCAGTTTCAAGTGTTACATAATGTATGTAATATCTTGGTGGCTGACACCAAAACCCATAAGCTCACAAACTATACACCACGGACGCATTCAGGTGTCTTCAAGGCATCTTTTTTTTGTCTTGAAGACCCTTTTTTTCAATTCAGTAGAGCTGTCAGCAGAGGTTTTTGTCTACAATGCGACTTGAGAATCAATTACAAAATTAAAGAATTGCAGGCAAATGCGGTCTTTGGGGCGTCTTTGGGACAAATATTGTACTAAGTCATCCTGAAGGCAGCTTTTTTTCACATTTTTGTCTTGAAGAAAAATCAGATGTCATCAAGTTGCAACAGTGGTGTACATATAAAACGTGAGAAAATATAAAAATAAAAAATGTCATGGGAAAAAGACACAACAACCTTGAACTTCTCTCTCTAGGTCAAACCACTTCAAACCACAACAAAGGGCCACCCTCAAAACAGCAAAGCGGACTATCAACAGTGTAAGTAACACTAGCCCTCTGTCAGCTTGCTACTATGACAGAGCAACCTGTCACAAGTTTTCTACAAATTTTTTTATAAAATACATAGAATATCAAATAATAGTTAGAATATTATTTGCTATTCTGAATCTAAACTAAAATCAACCTAGGGTACTCACTCACAGGTACCCCTAATTCTCACTCCTTCACTATGTAAATCAGCAAATAAGAATTAACAAGTACCTTTTAATGAAAAAGGCACTTGCATTAATTAATGCTTATAGGTACAAATACATGTGCTTAAACCCCATTTCCAGTCACGGAAATGAGGTGTTGTGTAAATTAGGGGAGATAGTGTAAATACACCGTGTTTTACTCAAACTGTTGAAGTTAATAACACACTTTCTTCCTCTAGTCGCGGCCATGCGCACCACATCAAAGCCCTACAATAAAGTTTTCTTTTTTTCCTCTTATATTCTAAATTCATCATTAGTCTTTATCACGCTATGACAACATCTCGCTTATCCTAAAGCTTATCTGAATCCACCATCTCAACCAAACCCCTTTCACATAGTTATAAAACTCCCAACACCTATCATCCTCCTTCCTCCTCCTGTGAGGAACCTCATCGCTCTACATCAGATCTCTAGTCCCTTCCAAATCGACTCGTTCCTCCAATCATCCTGTCACTCGCGTCTCTATTAATTGACATCTGAAATTTACTCCATCACTCCCACATTACTTCCCTTCTACCCCTTTCTTTTCTCCATCTCGTCACTCGCGCCTTATTCACCTACCTGCTCAACACCTGACAAAAGATCATCTTTCCCATTTAACTTCTGAGTCCCTCCTACAATCGTATGTATTCATCTCATTCACTTCTAACATCTTACTTGTGTTAATCTTATTTCTTTTTAGTTCTTCTTCCCCTTTCTCTGTTATCCTGTCTTTGTCTCATCTCACTTGTTCAACAAGTGATTTCCCTTACGTACATTTTCTTTCTTTCTACATTCACTTTCCTTTTTGTTCTTTGTCTTCATTCCTCTGATTGAAATAAAACCCTTAGTTTCTTTGAAACCCTTAAACAAACCCCGCGTACCGCAGTCCGCAGAAACTTGAAGTTCAACCCGCGTGACTGAAAGCCCGCGCCAAAGTTGGGAGATAAGCCCCTGCACAAGCATCAAGCCCCTCACAGGCTCTCTGCTTGGCACGCGGACTCCACAGTAACTCAGGTACACCCAAATCAACAAAAACACGCCTCAGTAACCTCATTACACAGGTTACATATGTAATGAAGACTACTGGGGACTATATAATTAATTATATATTAGATTGTATTGTTATTTACACACATAAATAAAAATACACTCACTGAACAAACAGTACAAATAATAATGTGGCTTATTATAAATACAAATAAGCGACTAGTATTAAATATATAACAAGCAGTACTGATGTACTACAGACTGTAAGTCAAAATAAATAAATCAATTGGTGACGTGTATTCAAAGCAGGGGCTGCTGAAGCGTCACCAAGAAAGCAAAAAATGGCCAAAATGTGGTCCAAAGATCCCACAAGTTGCCCAATAATACCTACAGGGTCCCCAGAGGGAACTCAAGACTATTTAAGGAGCTCTTCAACCGCCCAAAGAAGGCTCCTCATGCTTCCCAATACCCACTAAAAACGTTACCCACTTATTATTAGATATACATCTTTATAAAACAAGTCTGGTAAGTTTCTTAGTAGTTATTCTTTAGCCCTGTCTTCCCCAAAAAATCTACAGTGAAAATCCAGCTCCACCATCCATCCATCAAAGCGCCCAAAACTGTCCAGTTTCACCCTGAATATCCCCAAGATCCCTCAAGGTTTATTACTAGTAAGTAATAACCCTTTTTCTTGAAGATATTCCCCACTTTCCTTTCCTGGGATTAAACCACCCCTGTGTCAACAGGCCCCAGTGTTCCAGGTACCTAAATCCTCTGCAATTTATTTGCAAGATACCTTAGAGGGATCTAAACCACCCCTGATTTATCAGGCCCCTCTGGTTTTAATTATATTAAATTTATTTGATATAATTATTACTACATTTTTCTCTAAATTTTACGTCACAATTCCCCCATATCATTTGGGAATTGTAACTTTTGTACCTTACCCAGAGTGTTGTAACTCTTTCCATTCATTCTTGCACCATCTGTAGCTAGAAGGAATTGTCCTTGGCATCAGGGAGGCTGACACCCTCTTAGTCAACCCAGAGAATGATAAATGACAATGAACTTTTCATTGTACATTACAAACTCAGGGCCTGGATGGTCTAGCGGTAACCATCACCCGCAGAAGCTCGGTGTTGCCCCTGTGCAATAAATTATCTCACTCCTGAGAGAGTGACAAGTCCGGTGTTTGAATCCCGGCAAGCCCAACCCCTGGCCGCTACCCCTTCCAACCAGGACAACTACACCTCCCCCTTAAATTGCAAACCCTTTATTAGTTGTCCCCTTCACACAAAAATCCTCTATTTCCATTTTCAATACCCGTTACCCATTTATAAACCAACATGAGAAGGTTAAAAACTGTTAGGATGCTTGGTTGTGACACTCGAGTGACAGCAACCAAAGGCAAGTCAAGGAGTATTGTATGAGGATTTCATCATGTCTTTTACTGCGCCGCATACATTGTATATAGTCTATGCGTTCCTGGTCCCTCATCTCTTCTTCACCAAGTTGAGGAACCAAACCGGGACGCTAACCTGAGCCAATTGCAATTGCTGGACACGCCACAGGTCAGTATGCAATGTATCTTGACCAAGTTGAGGAACCAAACCGGGACGCTAACCTGAGCCAATTGCAATTGCCGGACACGCCACAGAGCTGTCACGGTCCGCTCCTTATAGGTTAAAAGCCGTTTCTACCAGCGTACCCAATTCTGTTTACTCCTTGGCCATCGAATGAACTTTTGCGAAGCATTACAGCAAGCCAGAACGTCCGATTCAGGCAAATAAGAAAGGTCACTTGAAAGATTTAAACCACAATCCATAATGAAAAACAACCCGGATAATGTCGCGACGCTACAAGCTCAATTTCAAGAGATGCAAAACGGTATGAGACAACAGGCCAAAATTATCTCAGGACTCACTGCGGCAGCGCGCAATCAAAACCAAAATCATCATCTTCCCAATCAAAAACCCAACAACTATCTGGCTAGTGAAGTGCTCAAACAATTTGTAAAATCACCCATTAAATTTTACAAAGAAGTCAACCCTAGAAAGCCTTTTCTATCTTTCAACAGATCCAACTACACCAAGTGGGAGAGGGCAATTGAAAGAACCCTTCAACACGCATTTGTGCGCGAAAAATCTTTCCTAAATGACAACCAGGATAACTTTCCGCTGCTAAACCTACTGGAAGACAAAGCCGTCTTGATGCTGATGCGCAGCAGTCTTGACAATGCTTTGCTTTCCATTGTAGAGTTGCATGAAATTACCTTGTCAAAAGGATTGTTTGAACTCTTACAAACAAAATGTAAACAATCAGGACGTCAACACAAGATAATCCTGGTTGAGAAAGTCCTAAAGTTTGCTAGCAAAAACTCACCTGCTAGCAAATCTTGGCTTGCACAATTCTGTGCTCTTATGTCCAAGATAGAACGCACCAAGATCTTGGTCAAAGAACTCGGTGGTTTAATTCTCCAATCACTGGCTAAGGCCCCCCCCCGCGGTACCGACTCCAAAAACTTCAAATATTCAGTCAGTCAACCCCTTGACGACATGAATACAATCCCAACGTTTGGCCAAGTAACGACTATCATCCAATTGGCCCTGAGCAAAGTCAACAAGGGCAATAACCTATCACCTGGTTCTATTCCGTCAGACGTTGAGATGTCAATCAAAGCCATCCAAAATTGCAGGCCAAACCAATGGTATGAACCCCCACATCGTCACAACCAAGAGATTCAAGTTTCTCAACCTCCAAAGTTCTTGTTAGAGAAGGCCACCTACTACCGTGGAAAAGGACACTCCGGCTCTTTGATGGAAAATTTTGGCTATGTGTGCCTTTATTGCCGAGAGACTGGTCATTGGTACTCCGACTGCAAATTGTACTGGCAAGACGTACAACACAGCTGAGTGGCTGCGCCACCCTCTAACCACAACAACAAAGGATCAAAATTTGTACCTCCACTGCGTGCAAACAATAGTCACTCGTTTCCAAAACCTCAAACAACGTCTCAACCACATCAATCTAACGGCCACATCCGAAAGATTGATGTGCCAGACTTGAACAAAGGAACTGTATTACTTGATTTGGGCTTGACAATCAATGTAAGTGGGAAATCTAAATTTTTCACCATTACCGGAAAATTGGACACCCCATTAACAGTTGCACTCGCAATATCTTCATTTATGGCTCCTATCAAATCTATTGGCATACTTAGGATACTGACCCCATCTGGAATGATGGTGATTAAGGATGTCTATTACTGCAAAGGTATCAAGGGATCCATTCTTTTGACAGGATGACTTGTCAGTCAAGGGTGGAAATTCAAGCACATAGGGACTACGGCAAAACTCATCTGTCCTAGCGGTACCTCTTATAATCTTGTTTTCTCAAATTATTGTTGGAATGTTACGACCACAGTCCACAATGAAATTTTAAATAGAATTTAACAATCTCCATCAAATGAACTGCACTTGTGGCACTGTTGCGTTGGACATGCCTCAGAGGCTATTGTTAAGAAATTTATTTGCCAAAACATCCCCAATATGAAGCTGCGTGATAATCCGTTCTTCTGCATCCAGTGTGCAAAATCTAAAGCAAGGGACGTCAAAGCGAACGGAGCTGTTTCCAATATACCTTGCAATAAGCCAATGGACTTATGTATGACCAACGTGGCGGGACCATTCCCTATAGACATCAGTGGATGCCGCTATATTCTAAGGCTGCGCGACCACGCCTGCACCTACACTTTTTGTGCTACCCTCACGGCAAGAAGTGAAGTTCTGGATAAAATAATGGCATGGGTCCTACACCTGAAGAATACAGTCGGCCAAACTCCATCATAACTTTGATGCAACAATGCTGCTGAATACATTGGTAAACTACAAGACCGCCTAGCAGAAGTAGGGACCCAGTTAGCACCTATCTCCTCTTGCCATCCAGAGCAAAATGGAGAGGCAGAATGGGTGAATAGGACTTTTGGCAACATGGCCAGGACAATGCTTCATGACAGCTAACTACCTAAGGTAGACTGTAGTTATGCTTATAAGACAGCCGCTTATATCCACAACAGAATACCAAATTTACAAATAGACTCGGCCCCCTTGGAAGTACTTTTTGGCATCAAACCCTCACCTAACAAACTCTACCCTTTCGGAGAAAGAGAAATAGTACATGTTCATAAGGAGCTACGTGATAAGTTAGATGGTAGAGCTGCTGACTGCATTGTCCTAGGCTATCCCGCGGCCGGATCAGCATGGCTATTCTACTCCCCTGAGTTGAAACATATAGTACATTTGACATTGGCCGTATTCCCCAAATACCAAAAACTGGACGTTGCTGAGGCCCGTCAAGATCCCTCTCCATTGAAGAAGTCTGGAATTGCACCAATTGAACAGACAAAGTCTGAGATTTCAGAATTAGAGAAGGTTGTGCATCAGGAAATTGCCAAAGCCAAACTCAAAACAATTGCATCTTTGCCTAAAGACTTGGAGCATGATCTACCCAAGAATATCAAATCAGCCTTATCTTGCGTGGATTCTGCTCAATGGAGATCAGCCGCTGAGTATGAAATTCAGAAATTCAAGTCACTCAAGGTCTGGGAGCCCATCAATCCGTTCAAAGGAGTGAAAGCTTTGGGAGCACATTGGGTATTTGCAATCAAGCACCTGCCAGATGGATCAATCGATAAATTCAGAGCAAGATATGTTGCAAAAGGTTTTAATCAAGTGATGGGTACCCATTGTGTCAGCCACCAAGATATTACATACAACATGTAACACTTGAAACTGCAAGCTGAAATAATTAATAATATTTAATTGTATTATTATTTATTTTATTTTATTTATTTTACTAGATTTTCTGATTATAAGAGAAATTATACTTGACTGTTTTACCAAGTGGTATAACAGTCTAACAGCTAAGAATAAGCTTAGAAATATCTGGTTGATACATAAGGCTCTGTTTTCACGCCACACTCATGACCACATGTAAAAAACATTGATAAAATAATCTAAATTATATCTATTTTTTAACAAAAACCAAAGGAAATTTAATTAAAGAATATCCTTGGCAAATTAATTTTCAAACACGCAATAAATGGATAAAGAACCATTTATTGGGATAGTTATTTCCATGAAAATCCTGGAAAATCCCAGCATAACCCATAGTAATATATACTCTAAGATTACATATGTATTTAATTACATAACTTATGTAGTATGTATTATATACATAATTACATGCAATTTTACATCAATGATCACTCAGGGCAAGCAATTTTTCAAGCTCTGGTCCCTGGAAAATTTATTCACAAGTATTACTTAGTGAAATAATTATTTGCTGCTGAAATAATTATTTCCCACTAAGTAATTTATTGTGAAATAATTATGGGGTCATTCTTCATAGAAATGACACCATTTTTCACATCAGATCACGAACAGGGTGATCATTTCCCCTTGGTAATCTGACTCTGATCACTGCTTCCATAAGCATGTGAAATAATAATTATTTTATTATTTAAGAGGAGGTTTTCTTTACTAAATTGAAGATAACCTCCCCATCAATTTTAACATACACTTAGATAACTTTTTACAAGCTACAAAGGCGCTCACCTTCTCCTGTAAGTAAGGAGGACTGGCCTTTATCCTTTACATACTATCTTCTAGTTAAAATTCCTCAACAAATCTCCCCCCAATAAATTAAATACTCTTTAATTTGATTGGAAGAACCGTGTCTTAGTCTTGTTAGCCCTTCTGAGGTCTTATTCCCTCAACCGAAGTCTGGCAGCAGGGTCATAACCTGTTATTTTTTTGCTACTTAGTTTTTTTATAACACTTAAAGTAAATATTGTTATATTTATATTCTTTATTACACTTTTAAGTGTAAGATATTTTTTTTATTCCTTACTGTACACGCCACAATAATTGGAGTAGAGTACAGCAAGTTGACAGATTGCAACAAAACGTAATCTCCAACAGCATCACTTAACACTCTGGGAATGTTATTGTCTTTAGCACAATCCAAATGTTTTCCTACCGCATCATTCGACATCAGCTTGGCATACTTATATAGCACAATCAAAGAAGAGGTATATGTGCAACCCCCAATCAAGATAGTGCCGGAGTGGACAGGGAAAATCATGAGACTCAAGAAAGCCATGTATGGGACACGACAGGCGGCGAGATGTTGGTGGAAATTTTTCAGCGGGAAAATGGCGGATATTGGTTTCACGGAGAGAGAATTAGAGCCTTCCTTGTACTTCTGCAGGGGAGGCGATGAATTTGTTGTGATATGGTTGCACGTTGACGATGGCTTTGCAATGGGTTCATCAACACAAGTTCTAGACAATTTACACAAGGCTATCTCAATTGACATGGAAGTGAAATGGTTGGACAAGGTTCAAAAACTTGTTGGTATCAACAACACAGACATGGGCGAGTACACAAGATTGGATCAACATCTGCTTGTGGATCAAATAATCAAGAACTATGCAAGACTGTGTTTTCCCCGCCGTAGCACATTACCAGCAAGTCATCTCAAAATCAACATAGGACAACCGGTAGATCCTACTGAATATAGATCAATGCTAGGTTCTCTCATGTACTTATGCGGAGGAACCAGGCCTGATCTTTTGTATTCGGTCAACCTCCTTGCAAGGTTCAGTGCAAATCCTTCGTCAGAACACTGGTTGGCGTTGGATGTTTTGATTGGGTATCTCAAGAGGACAAGGGAGCTGGGATTGGATATGAAAAAAGGGGATGGTGTGCTGCAGTTGTGGTTGGATTCAAACTGGGGAGGGGAGCACAAGAGGTTGACTTTGGGGTATATTATCAAGCATAATGGTAATAGTGTTGCGTGGGGAGCAAAGAGGCAAAACGTGGTTGCGTTATCCATGTGTGCTGCTGAGTATATAGCACTCTCATTTGGATCACAACAACTGGCACATTTGAATAACCTGCTGATCAACACTGATCAGATGTTACCACTTCAGATTTTTTGCAACAATGAAGCGGCAATATTAATAGCTGGCGACAACGTGTGGAAAAGGAAAACTCAATACTTATCACGCGCATTTTATTTCATCAACGACTGCATTTGGCAATACAACATCAAAATTCAGTGGACCAATACTCAAGACCAAGTTGCTGATATATCCACCAAACGACTAGGGCCTAATCTAATAGAGAAGGTGTTATCAAAAATCTATCTATTGGGGTCAAGGTCACAACCAAGGGAGGGGGTGTTACAATGCTTGGTTGTGACACTCGAGTGACAGCAACCAAAGGCAAGTCATAAGTATTGTATGGGGATTTTATCATGTCTTTTACTGCACCGCATACATTGTATATAGTATATGCGTTCCCGGTACATCATCTCTTCTTTACCGAGTTGAGGAACCAAACCGGGACGCTAACCTGAGCCAATCACAATTGCCGGACACGCCACATGTCAGTATGCAATGTATCTTGACCGAGTTGAGGAACCAAACCGGGACGCTAACCTGAGCCGATTGCAATTGCCGGACACCCCACAGAGCTGTCACGGTCTGCTCCTTATAAAAACATTACACCCCCACCACTACACAGTAGATCAAATTGTCTAGATTACTGCGTACTCACAGAAACTTAGGTCCTCATAACACCAAGTGCTCAAACAAATTGTTACAAACTTAAAAAACTTGTAGTTCTACACAATTGATATTCATAGTGTACAATGCCAATGGCAAAATTACACTTTCAAAAAAAAAACAAAAAAAAACAAAAAAAATTACAAACTCCAGCATTGAACTAAACCCAGGCCCATCCGGCTCCAACCTCAGTACTAGGATTACTCACCCCAACAGAGCAGGTGAGTAAAAGTACTGCAGAGTCCAGACAATTGGCAATAGGCAATCAGCTTATGAAGCAATGTTCTATAATCATTAGATCTTATCAGCTATAAGTGTCAGCCTCTGTGATGCCAAGGAGTACTCCTTCTAGCTACACAGGGTGCAAAATAAAAGATAAAGAGCCAATAACGCTCTGGGAGGATTTATACAAGGGTAATACCAATATGGATATGAGGTATGATGGGTTTTCATAAGAAAAAGATGATTAATCATATGAAATAAATTTAATATAATTAAAAATATGAGGGGCCTGATAAATCAGTGGTGGTTTAATCCCTCAAAGGTATCTTGCAAGCAGAGGATTTAAGTACCTGTAAGCACTGGGGCCTGTAAACAGGGGTGGATTAACTCCCAGACAAAAGATGGGGGGAGAATATCAAGAGAAAGGGTTATTTACTTACTAGTAAAAATTACCTTAACACTCTGGATATTCTTCCAGGGGGAAATTGAGCAGTTGGAAGCGCTTGGAGAGGGTGTTGGAAGGGCTGGATGGACACTGGGAAATTTCAAGGGAGTAAGAAGGGGCTAAAGAACAGATAATAGGACCTTACCAGACAGAATAACAATAGTAAAGCTATGTATGTGGGTAAAGGTTGTAGTATATATGGTAAAGCATGATGAATCAAAATACAGGGGGAATAAGGGCTCCTTAAATGCCTTTCTGGAGTCCTGATGGCAAAACACAGGATGTATTTTTGGACATGGGAAAAATAAAAGGAAGGGTTTAAGATTTAATATAAATTTATGTAGTTGTTTAATCAAATTTCCATATGTACAGTGTCAGCCTCTGTGATGCCAAGGAGTAATCCTTCTAGCTACAAAAGGTGCAAAATAAAAAATAAAGAGCAATATAAAGCTCTGGGAGGATTTACAAGAGGTAATACCAATAAGGATATGAGGTATGAGTAGTAAAAGATGATTAATTATATTAAATAAATTTAATATAATTAAAAATATGAGGGGCCTGATAAATCAGGGGTGTTTAATCCCTCAAAGGTATCTTGCAAGCAGAGGATTTAGGTACCTGATCACACTGGGGCCTGTAAACAGGGGTGTTTTAAATCCCAGATAAAAGATGGGGGGAGAATCTCAAGAGGAAGGTTTATCTACTTACTAGTAATAAATTACCTTACAGACTTGAGGTTCTTCCAGGGGGAAATTGGGCAGTTGGAAGCGCTTGGAAAGGGTGTTGGAAGAGCTGGGTGGACACTGGGAAATTTCAGGGGAGTAAGAAGGGGCTAAAGAACAGATACTAGGACCTTACCAGACAGAATAACAATTTGTAAAGCTATTTAAGTGGGTACAGGTGGTAGTATATATATTAAAGCATGAGGAATCAAAATACAGGGGGAACAAGGGCGCCTTAAATGCCTTTCTGAAGCCCTGATGGCGAAACACAGGATTTATTTTTGGCTATGGGAACATTTAAAAGGAAGGGGTTAAGATTTAATATAAATGTAGGTATTTGTTTAATCAAATTTCCATATGTACAGGCTGTCTACAATTGGTACAGCCTGTCTATGCTCTGTTACTAGCATCTTGAGGCGCTTCTGAACGTCTGACAAGGGTTGTTAGATGTTTTGATCCAAGGTTTTAATTACATGTCAATAAGTCTTTGATTACATGACATATGCACTTGTTGATCACACTTGTCAGAGTTTAAAAGATGTGTGTTGTATACAATGTGAAATACATCTGTTTGTTTGTTCTGTGGGCGCTTCAAGAGCTTGTTGTTTGATACCTGTCATGCAGGCTCTTTGGGAATGCATGACTGCAGAGATCTGTCAATCAATAATTTCCCACTAAGGATGTAATACATTTATTTTGAACAGCTGTTCAATTATTATTTTAAGAAGGTTCTCATGTTATTTCCTTCCTCTTGTTCGTGGTCTTTGTCCCTGTGAATCATCCTTCGTGTACCTAGTATGTAATTAAATAAAATAAATAAATAAATAAATAAATACTATAGTATATTACTAGTATTATATACTTATATTATTAATGTCATATGTGTTTATTTTATTATGTTTTTATTTAAATACATTGTTATTTCGTGGTTTTTTATATGTATTTATGGTTTTTATTCTGTATTTTAATGTATAATAATTATTTCAGCGCTTTAGTGGTAATATTCTTTCAAGTTGTTTTACTACTAGAAGTTCTAAGTTATCTGGGGTACTTTGGCTGAAGTACCCTAGGCTATTTTACACGCTCTTCAAGATTATGAAATAATATTTCCACTTATGTTATTATTTATTAACATATTCATTGTTTTATACTTAATATTGTATTTGTTTATTTATTATTAATTTACTATGTAATAATGTATTTATTATTTACATATTACTTTTTTATGCTGCTTTATCTTATTATTATTCATTTATTACTTTTTGTTAAATGATTAATACTATATTTTTTATTCTATATTTATTTTTGTTCTAGTCAGGTTGTCTCTGAACTAGTAGCAAGCTGACATACAGGCTGTCTACTGATGGTACAGCCTGTCTATGCTATTTTGCTGGCATCTTGAGGCGCTTCTGAACCTCTGAAAATGTTTGTTAGATGTGTTGATCCAAGGTTTTAATTACATGTCAATAAGTATTGATTAAATGTCATGTGTACTTGTTGATCACCCTTGTCAGAGTTTAAAAGGTGTGTGTTTTATGTAATGTAAAATACATCTTTTTCTTTGTTCTGTGGGCGCTTCATGAGCGTCTGGTTTGATCCCTGTCATGCAGGCTCTTTGGGAATGCATGACTGCAGAGATCTGTCAACAGATAATTTCCCACTAAGGATGTAGTACATTGATTTTGAACTGTTGTTCAATTATTAATTTTGGGATGTTCTCATTTTGTTTCCTTCCTCTTTCTTGTGGCCTTTTTCCCTCTGAATAATCCTTAGTGTAGCTAGTTTGTAATTAAATAAAATAAATAAATAAATAGATAATATAGTATATTACTAGTATTATATACTTATATTTTTCATGTCATATGTATTTATTTTATTATGTTCTTATTTAAATACATTGTTATTTCGTGCTTTTTTATATGTATTTATCTTTTTTATTCTGTATTTTAATGTATAATAATTATTTCAGCTGTCAGCTTGCTACTAGTCCAGAGACAACCTGACTAGAACAAAAATAAACATAAAATAAAAAATATAGTATTAATCATTTAACAAAGAGTAATAAATGAATAATAATAAGATAAAGCAACACAAAAAAGTAATATGTAAATAATAAATACATTATTACATAGTAAAGTAATAATAAATAAACAAATACAAAAGTAAGTATAAAACAATGAATATGCTAATAAATAATAACATAAGTGGAAATATTATTTCATAATCTTGAAGAGCGTGTAAAATAACCTAGGGTACTTCAGCCAAAGTACCCCAGATAAATTAAAACTTCTAGTAGTAAAACAACTTGAAAGAATATTACCCCTAAAAGCGCTGAATTAATTATTATACATTAAAATACAGAATAAAAACCATAAATACATGTAAGGAAACCACGAAATAACAATGTATTTAAATAAGAACATAATAAAATAAATACATATGATATTAATAATATAAGTATATAATACTAGTAATATACTATATTATCTATTTATTTATTTATTTTATTTAATTAAATACTAAGTACACTAAGGATGATTCAGGGGGACAAAGACCACGAACCAGAGGAAGGAAATAACATGAGAACCTTCTGAAAATAACAATTGAACAACTGTTCAAAATAAATGTATTACATCCTTAGTGGGAAATTATTGATTGACAGATCTCTGCAGTCATGCATTCCCAAAGAGCCTGCATGAAAGGGATCAAACCCGAAGATCTTGAAGCGCCCACAGAACAAACAAATACATGTATTACACATTGTACACAATACAAAACAATTAAACTCTGACAAGTGTGATTAACAGGTACATGTGATATTTAATCAATACATTCTGACATATAGTTAAAAACTTAGATCAACACATCTAACAAGCCTTGTCAGAGGTTCAGAAGCGCCTCAAGATGCCAGCAAAAGAGCTTAGACAGGCTGTACCCATAGTAGACAGCCTGTACATATGGAAATTTGATTAAACAACTACATACATTTGTATTAAATCTTAACCCCTTCCTTTTAAATGTTCCCATAGGCAAAAATACATCTTGTGTTTCGCCATCAGGGCTCCAGAAAGGCATTTAAGGAGCCCTTGTTCCCCCTGTATTTTGCCTGATCATGCTTTAATATATATACTACCACCTGTACCCACTTACATAGCTTTACAATTGTTATTCTGTCTGGTAAGGTCCTAGTATCTGTTCTTTAGCCCCTTCTTACTCCCCTGAAATTGCCCAGTGTCCACCCAGCTCTTCCAACACCCTTTCCAAGCGCTTCCAACTGCCCAATTTCCCCCTGGAAGAACCTCAAGTCTGTGAAAGGTAATTTATTACTAGTAAGTAGATAAACCTTTCTCTTGAGATTCTCCCCCATCTGTTATCTGGGATTTAAACCACCCCTGTTTACAGGCCCCAGTGTGTTCAGGTACCTAAATCCTCTGCTTGCAAGATACCTTTGAGGGATTAAACAACCCCTGATTTATCAGGCCCCTCATAATTTTAATTATATTAAATTTATTTAATATAATTAATTATCTTTTACCCCTCATACCTCATATCCTTATTGGTATTACCTCTTATAAATCCTCCCAGAGCTTTATATTGCTCTTTATCTTTTATTTTGCACCTTGTGTAGCTAGAAGGATTACTCCTTGGCATCACAGAGGCTGACATCAGCGCTTTAGTGGTAATATTCTTCCAAGTTGTTTTACTACTAGAAGTATTAAGTTATCTGGGGGACTTTGGCTGAAGTACCCTAGGTTATTTTACACGCTCTTCAAGATTATGAAATAGTCTTTCCACTTATCTTTATTATTTATTAACATATTCTTTGTTTCATACTTATTACTGTATTTATCTATTTAATATCAATTTACTATGTAATAATTTATTTATTATTTACATATTGCTTGTTTATGTTGCTTTATCTTATTAGTATTCATTTATTACCTTTTATTAAATGAGTAATACTATATTTTTTATTTTATGTTTATTTTTGTTCTAGTCAGGTTGTCTCTGAACTAGTACCAAGCTGACAATAAGCAACTTGCCAATTGTATACAAGAATAGTTGTACGTTTCTTACTGTTAAGAAGTGGAAATTGTTTTGCTCTTAGGTAATGAGCGTTTTCTTTTTTCTCCTCTCAATGTTATCTATTACTTTACAATCTATCTCTATTGTATATACAAGTAGATAATTAGTTGTCTGACAAGAAATATTATCTTTGTGTTCAAACTCTTTTAGTTTTCAATCGACGTCATTGGCAAACATTGCTTGACAATTTCCCAACCAAAGCTTTTCCATCTCAACCAACAACACCTTGCCCAGAGATTATTTTGACGGATCCAGAGCAAGTCCAACCATGGATTGCGCAAGCCTGCTTGATTCTGCTTTTGGACGTGGTAAACGTGAATTCTCTGATGCTGATGTACATTGGGTGCTCCTTGCAATGAAGGTAAAAAACCTCTTCATTTTGACACTGCCATTGTCTCGGTCTGACCAACAATCTTTGCCTCTTAGGATCCGCTTCATGTCTTCACCAATATCAAGTACCTTGCTGATTACTTCTTCACTATTCCTGATCTGACTTTGCCTGAGCAGTGCAATATAAGGAAAAAGCTAAAAGGATAGGAATGACTAGAAGTATCATTTCTTCATTAGATCATGTATCATGAGAAATAGAAGAAATAAAAATATAGTAATGACAAGTTATTACCTAGAAGCAGAGCAAGAATAATGGACCTTTGTTTTATGTTTTCTTTTCTGGTTTTGTCTAGAGGTGAATTGTAGGATTGAGAGAAACAGAGTTGAGAAGAGAAGAAACTATAACGAGACAGATTAGCGTCAAGTATCCATGTTGCATTGAGACAACATGATCTTACTTGTGCCTTGTTGATGAGTCTTAACAATTCCTTAAACAACAGCTTCTGTACAATCTGATGTTGAGACTGTCTGATGACAATGTTTGATCTTCTATTAGCATGCTGTTGCTAATCTACATCTGTTGTTCTAGGTGACAAGTGATGCTTACATTGGTGCTGTTTCCTAATGTATAAGCTTGAGCTTTATGTTTCTATACGAGTCAATGACCTCTGTATCTACATGAGAGATGTCTCAGGTTAGCTCTTGTCAGCTTTCTGTACTCTACTCCACTTATTGTGACGTGTACAGTAAGGACTAAAGAATAATTTTACACTTTAAAAAGTGTAATAAAGCAATTTCCAATAAGAACAATTACTTAAGTGTTATAAAACACTAAGTATCAAAAAACAGGTTATAACCCTGCTGCCAAAACATCTATTAAGGGATTTAAATCCTTAGAAGGGCTAACCAGATTGAAACACGGTTCTTCCAATCCAATTAAAAGTATTTAATTGATTGGGGGGGATTTGGTTGAGGAATTTTAACCAATTAAGATAGTATATAAATAAAGGCCAGTCCTCCTTACTTACAGGAGAAGTTGAGTGCCTTTGCAGCTTATAATAAGTTATCTAGTGTGTGTTAAAATTGATGGGGGGAGGATGTCTTCAATTTGGTGAAGAAACCTCCTCCTTAAATAATAAAATCCCGCTGTAATTTATTTGACAGTGGGTATTGGGGCAATGTTGACAGGTGATTCTGATCAGCCTGGTTGTGGTAAGAAGTGAAATATGGTGTCATTTTTAATTAAAATGATACCATATGTATTTCACATTAATTAATTTAATTTAATGTCTATTTTTCTTAATTAAACTAAATAATTTTAATCACATGTACATGTAACTTCCTTTGGGGTTAGAGCTTGGAAAAGAGCTTGCTCTGGAGATTTAAACATGTGGGAATTAATTTATAAGTCATTACTGCATAATTAATACACTTTACATAAAGATTTACCTGTATTTATGTGTAATTTTATACTATAAATTACTATGGGTTAATCTTGGATCTTCCAGGATTTTCAAGAAGAAAACTATGCCAATAAATGGTTCTTTATCCATTTATTGCATGTTTGAAAATTAATTTTCCAAAGATTGTCATTAATTAAATTATAACTTAATTTTAGTAGAAAATAGATATAATATAAAGAAATGATTTTTATTCAATGTGGTCAAGAGTGTGGCTTGAACTCAGGTCCATATGTCAATATCAGTTATTACTGAGACAGTCTCTAACTGTTAGACTATTGTACCATTTGGTAAAGTGATAAGGTCTAATTTCCATTTTGTTCAGACTATAAAAAATAATAATAATAAAAATATAGAATAATAATGATTATTCAAGATTGCAGTTTCAAGTATTACATGTTACATAATACATGTAATATCTTGGTGGCTGACAGTTCTTGCCCAAGCTCTTCCTCTTAGATCTCTTCTAGCTTACCATTGGTTATGCTTGATGAGATCCTTTCTAGGAGTGCGGATAAGGTTCTGAGTCCAAGTTGCTCTGCTAAGGATATAGGCTTGACTTGTCAGCTTGCTACTAGTTCAGAGACAACCTGACTAGAACAATAAATAAAGTAATAATTAATTAATAAAAAATACATATGAAAGAGACATTGTTACATAAGTAATAATGTAACATAAATTATAAATAAACATAAGAAAAAGATAACATTTTAAAATAGAAACATTATTAAGTAGTAATAATGCTAGAAACAAATATAATAAATAAATTAATAATAAAATAAATAATAACTCATTAACCTTTGAGATAAGTGAGAATATTATTTCATATTCTGAAACAGCAAGTATAATAACCCAGGGTACCTCAGCCAAAGTACCCTAGAAAACTTACTCCTTCTAATAATAAAATTAACTTAAAGAATACTCCTACTAAGCGCTAAAATACTTACTAGGTATAAACATATGTAATATGAGAGTATTCTAATAAGTAGAAGTGCTCAAAATACGGGATAATTACTTAAATAAAATATGTAATTATCCTTTAAACACATAAATAAAATATTAAATAACATTTGACATAAATATCATGCTGTTTTATAGTCTTTGTATTATTATTAACTTATACAAATACATACAGTATAAGTTAAATAATATAATAACACTTGAAAGACACGAAACAGGGGATAAAGGAAACATAAGAATACTTCAAATAAGTCTAAAAGAACTTGTACAATTAAAATAAATGACAAGCTTATTTAATCACGGGAAAATAATAAATATTGACACTTTTCCCATGATGTTTGCTTGTCAAATAGTTGAATGGAGAGCTGTAAAAGCGCCCTCCATGCAAGTATGACAAGAACTCTCATGGTAAAGAACCTTACATATGAAATAACCAAATTAAACAGAAATAAGATTCTGTACTATAATTTGATTATTTCTTTTGTATTTCTATTGATCAAGTGATCAATACATGTTGTAAATCAAGCTAAGAGCTCTTGAAGCGCTTTCAGATGATGTCTACAGATGATTGACAGACTGTATTAATTATTGACAGCCTGTACATGTAATAATTTGATAAATTACATCATTTATTTCAACTAAGGATAACTCCTTCCTTTTAGTGTTCCCATAGCCAAAATAACACTTGATGTTTCGCCATCAGGGCTCCAGAAAGGCATTTAAGAGGCCATTTCTTTCCCCTGTATTTTGATTCCCCAGCTTTATGATATTTACACCCAGCATTCCACCAGTCGAGCATACTAGTGTCCTGCCCAGTAAATCAGTTGTCAGCCTCCCTGATGCCAAGGACAAGTCCTTCTAGCTACAGGTGGTGCAAGGATAGATGGAAAGAGTATAAAAACTCTGGGTAAGGTAAAAAGGTGCAATTCCCAAAAGATATGGGGGAATTGTGCCGTAAAAATTTAGAGAAAAATAAGGTAATAATTATATCAAATAAATTTAATATAATTAAAACCAGAGGGGCCTGATAAATCAGGGGTGGTTTAGATCCCTCTAACGTATCTTGCAAAGAAATTGCAGAGGATTTAGGTACCTGGAACACTGGGGCCTGTTGGAACAGGGGTGGTTTAATCCCAGGAATGGAAATGGGGGAATATCTTCAAGAAAAAGGGTTATTACTTACTAGTAATAAACCTTGAGGGATCTTGGGGATATTCTGGGTGAAACTGGACAGTATGAAGCGCTTGGATGGATGGATGGTGGAGCTGGATGGGCACTGTAAAGTTGTTGGGGAAGACAGGGCTAAAGAATAACTACTACGAAGCTTACCAGACTGTGTTATAAGGATGTATATATCTAATAAGAAGTGGGTAAGGTTGTTTGTGGGTATTGGGAAGCATGAGGAGCCTTCTTTGGGCGGTTGAAGAGCTCCTTAAATAGTCTTGAGTTCCCTCTGGGGACCCTGTAGGTGTTATTGGCCAACTTGTGGGATCTTTGGACCACATTTTGGCCATTTTTGCTTTCTTGGTGACGCTGGGATCTTTGGACCACATTTTGGCCATTTTTGCTTTCTTGGTGACGCTTCAGCAGCCCTTGCTTTGAATACACGTCACCAATTGAGTTTATTATGATATTTATTTATTATTTGTTCATTTATATTGAGGTACAGTCTGTAGTACATTAGTACTAGTTGTTATGGATTAATACTAGTGGCTTATTTGTATTTATAATAAGCCACAGTATTGTTTGTACTGTTTGTTCACTCAATATATTTTATTTATATGTATAAATAAATAATACCATTCATTATATTTAATTATTTAGTCCCCAGTGATCTTTATTACATATGTAACATATGTAATGAGGTCACTGGGGTGTGTGTTTATAGATTTGGGTGTACCTGAGTGACTGTGGAGTCCGCGTGCTAAGTTGAGAGCCTGTAAGGGGCTTAATGTTTGCGCAGGGGCTTATATCCCAACTTTGGCGCGGGCTTTCAGTCACGTGGGTTGAACTTCAAGTTCTGCGGACTGCGGTACGCGGGGTTTGAGTAAAACACGGTGTATTTACACTATCTCTCCTAATTTACACAACACCTCATTTCCGTGACTGGAAATGTGGTTTAAGCATATGTATATATATATATAAGCATTTAATTACGGCAAGTAATTTTTATTTAAAAGGTACTTGCTAATTTACATGGTGAAGGAGTGGGAATTAGGGGTACCTGTGAGTGAGGTACACTAGGTTAAATTTAGTGTAGATTCAGAATATTAAATAATATTCTAACTATTATTTGATATTCTATATATTTTTTATAATAATTTTGTGGGAAACTTGTGACAGGTTGCTCTGTCATAGTAGCAAGCTGACATCAGTCTTCAAGACTTCAAAGCCTCTTGTCCCCAACCCCAACTCTGTCCAGCCTTCCAGCCCACCTTTTCAACCTCTTCCAGCTGCTCAGTTTACCATAAGAAAGTCCCCCACCTCCTTCCCTCAAAGCCTAATACAGTAAGTCTTTTTCTACTAGGAGTTGTCAGCTTGCTACTAGTTCAGAGACAACCTGACTAGAACAAAAATAAATATAGAATAAAAAATATAGTATTAATCATTTAACAAAAAGTAATAAATGAATAATAATAAGATAAAGCAGCATAAAAAAGTAATATGTAAATAATAAATACATTATTACATAGTAAATTAATAATAAATAAACAAATACAATATTAAGTATAAAACAATGAATATGTTAATAAATAATAACATAAGTGGAAATATTATTTCATAATCTTGAAGAGCGTGTAAAATAGCCTGGGGTACTTCAGCCAAAGTACCCCAGATAACTTAGAACTTCTAGTAGTAAAACAACTTGAAAGAATATTACCACTAAAGCGCTGAAATAATTATTATACATTAAAATACAGAATAAAAACCATAAATACATATACAAAACCACGAAATAACAATGTATTTAAATAAATACATAATAAAATAAACACATATGACATTAATAATATAAGTATATAATACTAGTAATATACTATAGTATTTATTTATTTATGTATTTTATTTAATTACATACTAGGTACACTAAGGATGATTCAGAGGGACAAAGACCACGAACAAGAGGAAGGAAATAACATGAGAACCTTCTGAAAATAATAATTGAACAGGTGTTCAAAATAAATGTATTACATCCTTAGTGGGAAATTATTGATTGACAGATCTCTGCAGTCATGCATTCCCAAAGAGCCTGCATGACAGGTATCAAACAAGAAGCTCTTGAAGCGCCCACAGAACAAACAAACAGATGTATTTCACATTGTATACAACACACATCTTTTAAACTCTGACAAGTGTGATCAACAAGTGCATATGTCATGTAATCAAAGACTTATTGACATGTAATTAAAACCTTGGATCAAAACATCTAACAAACCTTGTCAGAGGTTCAGAAGCGCCTCAAGATGCTAGTAACAGAGCATAGACAGGCTGTACCAATTGTAGACAGCCTGTACATATGGAAATTTGTTTAAACAAATACATACATTTATATTAAATCTTAACCCCTTCCTTTTAAATGTTCCCATACCCAAAAATACATCCTGTGTTTTACCATCAGGGCTCCAGAAAGGCATTTAAGGCGCCCTTGTTCCCCCTGTATTTTGATTCATCATGCTTTTACATATATACTACAACCTTTACCCACTTACATAGCTTTACAATTGTTATTCTGTCTGGTAAGGTCCTAGTATCTGTCTCTTAGCCCCTTCTTACTTCCCTGAAATTGCCCAGTGTCCACCCAGCTCTTCCAACAACCTTTCCAAGCGCTTCCAACTGCCCAATTTCCCCCTGGAAGAACCTCAAGTCTGTAAGGTAATTTATTACTAGTAAGTAGATAAACCTTTCTCTTGAAATTCTCCCCCCCTCTTTTATCTGGGATTTAAACCACCCCTGTTTACAGGCCCCAGTGTGTTCAGGTACTTAAATCCTCTGCTTGCAAGATACCTTTGAGGGATTAAACCACCCCTGATTTATCAGGCCCCTCATATTTTTAATTATATTAAATTTATTTAATATAATTAATCATTTTTACCGCTCATACCTCATATCCTTATTGGTATTACCTCTTATAAATCCTCCCAGAGCTTTATATTGCTCTTTATCTTTTGTTTTGCACCTTGTGTAGCTAGAAGGATTACTCCTTGGCATCACAGAGGCTGACAGGAGTTGTGGCCCTTTCTTAGCCACTATTTCACTGGGACTAAACACCCCTGCTTGCAGGCCCCAGTTTTGAAGGTTCAGTTCTCTGCTTTTAGCACAAACACCTTTGGAGGGAACTAAACACCCCAGCTTGCTGGCCCCTCCATAAAATCTTTGATCTTTTAAATATTAATATAAAAGATCAAAAACCCCTTTTTTGCCCATATTTTTTGCCTTGCACCTTGTGTAGCTAGAAGGATATCAGTCCTTGGCATCACAGAGCGTGACATGACTGGTTCTGCATCCCCTGCATCTTCTTGAGTTTTAACCAATACAAAGTATCAGCGTTGTCTCATGAGATCTGGGTTAGGGTTTTGGTCTAGACTGCAAGCGGGCTTACCTCTTCTTGAAGCTGGGTCTAATCTCATCAGCTTGCTTGGAGGGCCCAGCTGCGAGTCTGAGTTGGCATTCTTACAAAAGCTTCCTGATACCCTATACCGTAAGGCTGTAAATGTCCCATATTTGGAAGAAAAGAAGATGTTGATAAGTACCATTGGGGTATCTCCTTTTGGGATGAATATTTTCACAGGCAGGATCTTGGAAAGCTCCTGGCATGTGCTGTGTGTTTACCCGGATGACAAGACCGGATCACACGTGAAAAGGTTGCCAGCGGTGTGGAGCAGGTGCAAGAGCTGGATCCGAAGACACCCAGTAAACAAATCATGGTTGCGTTACGCCATGCCATCACGGGCCGGAAAGTGAGTGCATTTTATCGCTTATTCGATCACCACTCTCATCACTTACTCTCTACCCCTTGCATAGATCGGCCCTGGGATCGCCGAAACGATGGCAGTCTAGGGAAAGAAAAGAACACTCGAAAGGATGGAGGCTGCTCTCCGACAACCCCAGACAACATTCATGTTCTCATTTCTCTTGTCTACTTCTG
Source organism: Puccinia hordei (assembly GCA_007896445.1). NCBI lineage: Eukaryota > Fungi > Basidiomycota > Pucciniomycetes > Pucciniales > Pucciniaceae > Puccinia > Puccinia hordei. The sequence goes on along the minus strand of RDRW01000429.1, from coordinate 652,236 downwards.
ATGCGATTCGCCCTCATCACCCAGCCTACCTTTGCAAGTATTGCTGCGTATCCATTTCCCATGAAGCCCGATCCATGCAAATCGAGAGGGTCCTGCCTGTGATGCTCCATTGAAGAGGAGCTTTCCTTCCGTCGGTCCTTCAACAGCTCAAACTTTCCTCGAACTACCTATCTACTCTCAACATCCAATCGTGCAACTTTTGGCATGCTTGAGCACACAATTCATTTGCCACGTATCAGCAATAATTTCTTTGTTTGATATAGAACCAACACCAGAAAAAACCATGGTACCTTGTCACGCCTTTATACTTTGCTATGTCATTTGTAGAGAAGTTCTCATAGAGTTTGCTTGGTGTAATTTCCAAGTGCACGGCATCAAGGACGCAAGACTTCGATCCAAGGGTGACCGCCAATTCACTGGAGCAGGGACATCACTGTGTAGTGAGACTTTTGAATTTAAGCGCAATCTACTGTTTCATCGGGGCCGCGATATACCCGTAACTGGCAGACATGTTTGAGCGACCTGCAAGGGACCCCTGAGATTAAAATTCAATCCGGTTCCCCGAGTGATTTGCAAGATAGGGTCCCGCACTGTTGCCACACACCCACGGTACGCAACCAAAATGTTTTGGGCAACCTTTTTCGCCGGTGCTATAATACTCTTTGAACATGCTTGCATCACTTCCTGGGCTGTGGAGGATAGTACTTTTGCCCATGAATTGAACTGGAATAAGCAGCCGAAGTTGGACGATATTCTGGAGTGGATCAACACTTCTTCCATGCAAAGACCTCATCCTAGCATCCCTAAAGTGACCACGGGCACTGATCCTGCGTCCACCAACTATGGCTCATTAGAGCAACCGCAAGCATCGAATACCAACCCCATCTCAACTTTTGGCCGGAAAGTGTCTACCCACTCCCATCCGCCCACGATTCCTTCCGTAGAGAATCAGCACACAGTCCGCCTCCCTCAAACTTGGTGGACTGGTTACGAAGGCCCTTCAGAACAACGCCATCAGGAAAGTTGGAATGTTTTTGGTTCATCGTCATCATCATTACACCCACTTATTCCGGACTCACACTCCAGCCCTCCGCCTTTGGACCTGCCAAGTATGCAAGCAGATAAACTCAAAGTCTCAACTGGCTACAACGCAAATACCGATAGATGGACGGTACCTGGTGAACAAACCGATAGATGGATGGTACCTAGTGAACGAGATGCGATGGTCGAAAACAACGGTAGATGGACGGTAACCAATGGACTAGATGCAATGGTAAACCCTCCAGGGACCCATCACTTGGACCATCTTCAAGCAAACAATCTGGTGCCTTTCCCTAACTGCTCAGGTGAACTTGTCCACAAGCGTAAAATGAGCTCTACACTTCATCCAAATAATGGCTCATCAAACAAAACACCAAAACTGACTAGTAACCCAATGGATGGCAAGAGCCAGCTTACAAAGGAGCCCTCTAGTCAACAAATTTTATACAATGATTCAGTACTAAAACAATTTCAGAACCAAGTTTTTCCAGAGGTAGAAATATCTCCTTGCATCAACCTTCTACATCACAAGCAGCAAGGAATAAATCAGGTGTTGGTTGATGAATTGATTGATCAGTACCCTTCAAATACCATTCCCACCAATCAGCTTGAAACAACTCCAAAGTTTACATCCAGCCCTTGGGAAACACCTCTCAAAACATTAAGATTTGAAGCTGGGATGTTCAAAATTCAAAACCCGACCAAAGAAGATGAATTCTTAATTGAGAGGATCAAGTTGTTCATTGGCGACAAGGGAAAACCACTAACTATCAATAAGGATGATCCAGGGGAAGCTCAGCGACAGATTTGTCAAGCACGTGCATCCAACTTACCCAGAAAGCTAAGACCAGCTCTAAGGACAAAAGTTAGCAGAGAGCGATTTATACGGAAATCAGCCGAAATGTTCTGGTCAAAGAGGGATTCCTGGTATCAATTCTATCAAGAAAAATCTGGGACAAACTTTCAAGATCTTAATCTCAAACTTGATGATGGCTTCAGTACAGATCTTGTGGATCAGTTCATTTTGTATCTCTTCTATGTGGATATGATTACTTCAATTGTTGTAAAATCAGATCAAAAACTATCAATGCAAGACCTGAAAAATCACAACAATTCAAATAGAATACATAGTGCTGCCATGAATTTTCAACCAATTTTAAAAACATTGCATCCCTCACATGGAACAAAATCAGCCAAACTAATTAAGCAGGTTCCTCATTTTCTAACCCAACACAAAGAAGACAGCCTATATGGATTTTACAGATATAGAACAAAGGTCATGATTTGGAAAATTCTTGACAAGTGGCTTGTGCTTGAACAAGAAGAAACACTCCATTCAATCCTCTTTTCAAATGCCTATAAAACGCGCTCTCAACCATTTTTTGATGACATCTTTTGCTATTCAATAACCTATCTGAATGAAATAATTTCCAAGAATCCTGTACCTGCTTGATTTCCTTTTTATTTCCAGAATCTCTATCTTATTCCTTCATCCTTATGATTAACAATTGGTTAAATTTCCCACATGCACAAATGAAACCCAAGTTGCAACATTAATAAAAACATATCAAGGTGAATCCATGACATTATATCCCCATGGCAGCATTTGTCTCTTCAATGAGTTTGTGCTGAAAGATTATGGATTGCAAAATGGTTTTACTACACAAAATAGTGGAAGAGATTCAAATATTTACACCATGTAGCAGATGGTTTAGGCCCTGTCCTGAAAATCAGTCATAGGTATACTAAGGTCTGCCATTTGAAAGGACGCAAATCTCAATCATTTCCCTCTGTGGGGTTGTTCCAGGATTTCCTGGTGGATTCCCCTGAGGACCGCTGTGGATCTCACCATTCAAGCTGTGGTGAGCGTTCCGTGGGATGGGCCATGTGGTTGGCATGCTGAAGTGTTGTTGGAGACACCACGGAATCCCACGATCATGTGTGCAATCCTCAAGAGGATTGCCCCTGTCATTTAAGTGGTGGAGACCACGAGGGCCTGTGGACTGTCAGGCCCTGGTCCAAGCTTGCACAGGGCTATGCTGTGGAATCCTCCAGGGTTCCTGGTGATGCCCTCTTTGAGGTACTCCCTGGTGTAACAAAAAGTCCAAGCTTTATTCAAAACACAATAGGTTTATGTTGTAACAAAAAAATGAGCAAGCAAACCATCCATACAAATCATTCAAATGTGAACCCCCTTAATAGAAGATTCTTTTAAGAAGTATTGATGGATGATAACAAGCAAGTCTGAAGCCAATGAAGGAACATTGATAAGATCAAAAGATTGAGATAGAGAAGAGAAAGACAGAGACTAGCATGAGAGACATGACTTGATAGGCACCTCCGTTTGAGTTATATCCAAACTGCTCCTGAATCCCCTATGTAACTTGAGAGCAACATTACCTGGCTTTCCCTGTTTGAATAACTTGAGGAGGCTGGGGGGGTTCACGCAGGACAAGATGAGACTGTACTGGAGCATCCAACCACTCCATTGACTCAGCCAACGGCCCTTCAGGACCAGAAAGGCAGCCAGCTCAATCCAACTACGCTTTGCACCCTCACAAACGGGATATCTCCATCTTGGTACACTCCAGACGGCGCTGTTCAACTGTCTGCTGGCAAGGAAACTCAAGGGGAAAAGATCCTGAGAATTTAGGACAATGACAAAGTGGGTTGGATGCGCAATGATCCAATCTATGTGTATCATTGCTGACCTCATTCTTCCTGCATCAGTCTTGATTTGTCAATGGAGCCATTGAAGGTATCCTTAAGAATCTTGAATGGGCCAAACTAGATTACAACAAGGGTATGATGTTTCCAGTAGGATCTCAGTTAGTGATTGTCCAGCTTTGAAGACTTCTGTTCTTCCATTGTAGGTGCTCACAGATCAGGAGAATGCGGACCTTATATCCAATCCTGTCAAGCCTCCATGCCAACCAGCGCACGGAAGCGTGCAAAAAGGGATCACCCAAACCAAAATAGTGAGCACGGTCTTAGACCGCTTCTTCTAGACCATGCATATGCATGAGTTCCCATAATAAAGGTTCAGGCAATCGCTTACCTTGATTTATATTATCTAAAACAAATTGCTAGGTTCCCGGAGGGGCAGAGCGGAGAGGGGACCAAGGGCCACGGAGTGGCTGCGGCGGGTAGGAGGATGAGCCTGCGGAGCGTAGCCGGAGAAACCAAGACAGGGAGCAACCTAACAGGTTTCCCCCGCCACCTACCTCCTACCACCAAAGAGCAAAATTGACTTCAAACCCGCAGGCGCCAATCACACCAAAAAAAGGACATTTTGCGCAACAATGGAAAGTAGAAGACCCCCAACGTCCAATGAACTAACGGTAGCAGCGGCTTTACTTGAACAACAGAATAGAAGAGCGACAGAAACAAGAGATGGTCAAGCCAGAAACACTGAAACAAGCCCAATCAGCCTAGCAACCATGCCTGGAGCAGGAACCACCCCCGGAGGAACAAACCCAACATTGGTAGCACCCAATAACATGTGGGCAGGCCTGAGCCCATTGGGAGACATACTGGTGGCATTAGGGGATACGCAAGGTGAGCAGAAGGGCCGATTTGCGCTTCAATACTCCTCTGAGTTCAGGACAGATGCCTCGAGAGAGATGCCCCACTGGGGACAAATCATCAAGCATCCAAAACTTTAAAGGGTTAGGAGATATTCCAATAAGAAGACAAGAGAGCTCCAATCATTGGAGAAATCCATAGGAGAGAGGTCTGAGGATGCCTCTTCAAGAGATGATAGAGGAGACAAGCTGACCATTACACATTTTATATGTTGGCAGTCAACCAAGCCAAGGAAACGGGGGAGACCCAAAGAGAGAGACCCCAGCAATCCAAAGAACACACGGCAAATAGGGAGAAAGACCAATCCTTCCCCCTCCGCCGGCCCGCATGGCAATGGAGATAGGAGCCCAAGAGGAGGCAGACGCCCTACTTAGATCATTAGCGGCCCTAGTTGCACCACTAGAGGGAAATGGACAACCAACCAAACAAATCAGGCAAACAAACCCCCAAGAAGACAGGCAGTCAGTGACAGACACTGGACCCCACAAAACGCTAGGCCCCATCTCAAAAGAAGGGCGGATTTCATTTATAAAAGGAGAAGTTCCAGACCACTCATACTGCGGACTCCCGTCTTTCTACAACCAGAACGTAAAAGCAATGAAAGGATCAATACCATTGACTATATTTGACCCAAAATGGCAACAACAGGCAGCAGCCCACCACGCCAAGAAGAAGACGGTAGACAAGAACAACACAGACAAGAGAAGATACACCAGCCACCCAGCCCCGGGCAAGTGGACACAATCATAGGGGCAGTGGTCGCGGAAATACCAGAGTTTCATAGGCGCGCTATGGGATATATTAAAGGAATCTTATGATTTGATTGCTAAAAACAAAACCAGACTAAATAGAAATAGATGATCAGAATCACAATAAAAGAAAGGAATAATGAGAAATAAGAGATGATGAGAAATTTACCACTAATGAGATGTAATAAGTATGAAATAGAGTGAGGACTTTTCAAAGTAATAGAGCGGCAAAGATAACAAGCAGACTAGAGAAATGAGATAAAGATCAGTGATTTACACATCAAAAACAAGAAGAGAAAAGAAGGGAAACAAACAGAATCAGAGGAGTCTTTGAGGTGGTATTGATAATAAAATAACCTATACTATATTCTTAAAGAAGTCTAAGGAAAAATAAAGAGGGAAATTGATTAGATGATGTCAAGGTTCTTAGTGAATCATGAGACTTTACAGTTTGTCTTGAGGTTTTGAGGTCTTGAGAGTACTTGAGGTCTTGATGTCAATTGAGTCAAGGCTGTTGAGTTAGAAGGAGTAAAAAGGAACCAATTGAACCGTTAATCTTGTCGAGGTTGAGTTTTGAAGCAGGTGATACATTCATGCTTTTAATTCTAGAGCTTCAACCCTAACCGGTATTTCTTGTCTTTCTCACTGAGCAAAAATGAGAGCACAAATGAGAGCACATGGAGCATGGCGCAGAGTCAGAGCGTGCTCAAGAATATTTACAATTCAACAGCCCTCCTTGTTTGATGAGGAAAGAACTGATAAACATTTTTCTTGAAGTTTCTTCACAGAAGGTAATGGAGCAGCTTTTGTGAGTGAGTTGGCTATCATCGCATTTGAGGTAATAAGCTTAACATCAATTTCTTTCTTTTTGAACTTATCGCGCAGGCTCTTTATCTTGATGTCGAGGTGCTTGGTTTTTGAGGTTGAACCATAGTGAGTCAGCTTTTCCAAGAGGCCTTTATTATCAATTGAGACACTGCCAGCATAATTGCCTAGGATGAAGCTGTGCCAGTTAAACTGGGGTGCACTCAACCAATTTAAACTTGGTTGAAATCAACTGATGAAATATAAATCCAAGGGACCCCCCTTGGTTTTATATTTCATTGGTTGAGGTCAACCTAATTTAAATTGGTTGTTTGCATCCTAGTTTAACTGGGATGAACTCAACCTAGGCAATTATGCTGGCAGTGAGAATAAGGTAGGTCCGAGTTTCTTCCTCCAGAGTTCTTCAATCAGGAACTTCAACCACTGACTTTCCTGTTCTCCATCAGATAGGGCATTCATTTCCAACTCTGTTGAAGACATAGTGATATTTCTTTGTTTCTTGCTGTTCCAAAGAATCGGACAGGATTTCCAGAACGCAATAGAGCCGCTTTGCGAGATGCGTGTGTCTTGATCTTCCGCCCAGGTGGCATCCGTAAAAAAATCAATTCTGTCAATGAACAAGCTCGCTGCCGGTTTGAGAAGCAATCCAAGGTCTTTAGTGCCCTTCAGGTACTTCCAACAGTGAATTACCTCCTTCCAATGACTGAGGCCCGGTCGCTGATTGAAGCGCGACAGGATAAAAACAGCAGATGCTAGATCGGGCCGAGTTTGGCACAACAAGTAATTGAGCATTCCAGTAAAGGAGCAATAATTGATGTTCAAATCAAGGAAGGCTTGATGATCTTCCTCCGTGGCAGTATGTAATTGAATTGCCAGAGTCATTGGAGTTTTAACTGTCCAACAGTCAGTTAAGTTCAGAAGCTCTAGTCCTTTGTTGATCAAGGCCGGTTGAGAGAGTTCAATAGAATCATCATGAATGCTCAAATTCATTCCCAACAGAGTATCGGGAGAATGCACCGTCGAATTCGGAAATCGCTTCAGAAACAGATCCTCAAATACTTCCGTTTGTCCTACCACAATAAGATCATTGAAATGGAAAAAGATGAACGAATTTTTATCTTTATGAATAAAAAGGCAGGCGTCTGATATTGATGGATTATAATCGATTTCCATGAACCAGACCGTTAATGTATCGTACCAGTTCTTTGGGGCCTGTTTAAGGCCGTACAGAGACTTGATCAATTTCAAATACGGTGCCTTCCTGGATGAGCCTTGAGGAGTCTTGATGTAAATCTCTTCTTTAAGCGGAGCGAACAAAAAAGCTCCTTTGACATCAAATTGTTTGATAGGAAGCTTGAGATTGATGGCCAGAGTAAGTAGCGTCAGAAGGGGCGTTGATAAACGCACGCCAAGCGCGCACGCCAACGCCAACCGGCACGCCAATTTTTTTTGGCGTGCGGGGCCTACACGCCATTTTTTTTTGGCGTGTAGGGTCTACACGCCAAAATAAATTGGCGTGTGAGACCTGCACGCCAAAAATGGCGTGTGGTTCCCACACGCCATTTTTTTTTGGCGTGTGGGCCCCGCACGCCAAATAAAATTGGCGTGTGGGCCCCGCACGCCAATTGTTTGGCGTGTGCTCTCACACGCCAAACAATTGGCGTGTGGGAGCGCACGCCAAACAATTGGCGTGCGGGGCCCACACGCCAATTGTTTGGCGTGCGGGTCCCCCCTCGCTCACATAATTGAGTGGGAGGGACCACTCGATTACGTGAGCAAGGCCGGCTGACGAGGTTATACAACCTCGTCAGCCGGGAGGACTTCCTCCCGGCCGGCGAGGCTATACAACCTTGTCAGCCAGGAGGAAGTCCTCCTGGCCGACGAGGGTGTATAACCTCGTCGGCTGGGAGGACTTCCTCCTGGCCGACGAGGTTGTATAGCCTCGTCGGCCGGCAGGACTTCCTCCTGGCCGACGAGGTTATACAACCTCGTCGGCCAGGAGGAAGTCCTCCCGGCCGGCGAGGCTATACAACCTCGTCGGCCAGGAGGAAGTCCTCCTGGCTGACGAGGTTGTACAACCTCGTCAGCCGGGAGGACTTCCTCCCGGCCGGCGAGGCTATACAACCTCGTCGGCCAGGAGGAAGTCCTCCTGGCTGACGATCCTGAAAAACAGAAGGCTAGGTTGTGTATTCAAGGATTTTTACAAACATACGGGGAAGATTTTTTTGAAACTTTTTCTCCGACAGGGAAGTTTCCATTGCTTCTGACAGGGCGTGGATAAACGCACGCCAACGGCGCACGCCAACGCCAACCCGCACGCCAATTTTTTTTGGCGTGCAGGGCCTACACGCCATTTTTTTTTGGCGTGTAGGGTCTACACGCCAAAAAAAAGGGCGTGTGAGACCCACACGCCATTTTTGTTTGGTGTGTGGGCCCCGCACGCCAAATAAAATTGGCGTGTGGGCCCCGCACGCCAATTGTTTGGCGTGCGGGTCCCCCCTCGCTCACATAATCGAGTGGGAGGGACCACTCGATTACGTGAGCGAGGCCGGCTGACGAGGTTATACAACCTCGTCAGCCGGGAGGACTTCCTCCCGGCACGAGGCTGTATAACCTCGTCAGCCGGGAGGACTTCCTCCCGGCTGACGAGGCTATACAACCTTGTCAGCCAGGAGGAAGTCCTCCTGGCCGACGAGGTTGTATAACCTCGTCGGCTGGGAGGACTTCCTCCTGGCCGACGAGGTTGTATAGCCTCGTCGGCCGGGAGGACTTCCTCCTGGCCGACGAGGTTATACAACCTCGTCGGCCAGGAGGAAGTCCTCCCGGCCGGCGAGGCTATACAACCTCGTCGGCCAGGAGGAAGTCCTCCTGGCTGACGAGGTTGTATAACCTCGTCAGCCGGGAGGACTTCCTCCCGGCTGACGAGGTTATACAACCTTGTCAGCCAGGAGGAAGTCCTCCTGGCCGACGAGGTTGTATAGCCTCGTCAGCCGGCCTCGCTCACGTAATCGAGTGGTCCCTCCCACTCGATTATGTGAGCGAGGGGGGACCCGCACGCCAAACAATTGGCGTGCGGGGCCCACACGCCAATTTTATTTGGCGTGCGGGGCCCACACGCCAAAAAAAAATGGCGTGTGGGTCTCACACGCCCTTTTTTTTTGGCGTGTAGACCCTACACGCCAAAAAAAAATGGCGTGTAGGCCCTGCACGCCAAAAAAAATTGGCGTGCGGGTTGGCGTTGGCGTGCGCCGTTGGTGTGCGTTTATCAACGCCCTGTCAGAAGCAATGGAAACTTCCCTGTCGGAGAAAAAGTTTCAAAAAAATCTTCCCCGTATGTTTGTAAAAATCCTTGAATACACAACCTAGCCTTCTGTTTTTCAGGAGCTGACTGTGTGGCCGGTTTAGTTTTAAAAACCCAAGTTGAATTAAGCAATTTTTTTGGAGTTTCATATTGATCAAGCCAGGCTTTGTGGTTTTCAATATTTTCCAGCTTGCAATCAATAGCTTCAATCCATCCTTTTGAATGAGCACTGGTCGTAGCCTGCTTAAATGATGTCGGATCTTTGAGACTTGCTGTAAAATGTGAGTACTTGACAGGCTTAACTTGAAGAGTACGATCTCGCAGAATTCTTGCTACGGGTTCTTCAGGACTGGGAATGAGGCTATTGATGACTTCAATATCTTTGTCTTTGGTGTCGGATTCCACAAGTAAGATTCTTCCTCTTTTCCTTCACCGTTTTGATCAATCTCGTCACCCTCTTCATCTTCTTCCTTAATCTGATAAATTTCTTCCTTCAGTTTTTCTTCTGAGACAGTCTCGGGAATCTCTTTCACTTTTTCTTCAATGACAAGCTCATCATGGTCGCAATTTGACGATTTAGGAGAGACAAATTCCAGAAAGGTAACACTTTTGGAGTTAACAATGATGCCTTCTTCAGTCAAGATTTGGTAAGTCTTCATTTCTGGATTGAAACCAATTAGCTTGCCATTTTCTCCTCTCGGCTCCAGTTTAGTCTTCTTACGATGTGATGAAAGAACGACAACGGGATTTCCGATTGGATGGATGTAATTCAGAGAGATCGATTGATTTTTAAATAGCTCATAAGGAGATTTTTGGGTTTGATGAGTCGGAATTTGATTCAGGGTCAGAGTACACGCACTCAGGATTTTGTTCCACAAGTTTTTACGAAGTCCTGAGTCCATGAGAATAGTCCGGAGAGATTCCAGAACCGTTCTGTTGAATTGTTTGGCTAATCCGTTCAGCTGAGGTGTATAGGCGTCTGAGTACCTCTGCCGAATAACATGCTCGTTGCAATATTTCGACAATTCAGCATTGCTGAATTCGGTACCTCGGTCCGAATGAAGAATGGAGGGATAATATCCTATCCTTTTAGCTTCAATGTCAATCACTCAAGTAATCAAATAGAAAACATCAGCCTTTGACACCAAAGGGACGGCTGCCACGTATCGAGTATGACTGTCCACGATAGTCAGGATGAATCAATGTTTTTATGAGAGATAGGGGAGATTGGACCGATTAAATCAAGGTGAATTTCCTCAAAAGGTTTGGAAGCAGCCAATGATTTTTTCTTAACGGAGGCCTTAGTGATCTTAACTACAGCATATGCCTTGCATATCTTGGGTGCACTGAGAGGTATTCCAAGTTTGCTTCTGATCCTTCGATAGCTTACATGTCCGAGTGACTTGTGAAGCATTTCCGCTGAACTCAGATGTGACGCATGATTTATTTGATCAAAATTGATTACAGGAATATTGCTGTTGTAGTTCCCTTCAAACAGCAATTCATCATTCCTATTAACTTCAAAATGATTGATAGTAAAATTTACTTGACATTTATCTAGGAGTAATTGACAAAGCAATAAGAGATTAACAGTAATTTTTGGTACAAGGAGTACATTTTGAAACAGGAGAGCAGTCTTCTTATAACTAAGAGCGATTGTTCCTTTTCCTTCGATCTTCAAGGTGTTCAATCCACAACTAGTGTTTATGCTTCCTTTTTCTGTTTCATCTAGTCAAATAAACAGGTTCTTATCAGCAACCATATGAGATGTGGAGCCTGAGTCCAGGATGAAGGTATTCAGGTGATAAGATGAAAATGTAGAGAAGCTGCTGACATTTGACTGGTTTCTCTTCATAAACGCATCTTGTTTTTCGGGAAATACCATCCAGCAGTTCTCCTTGGTATGCGTGGTTGAGAAAGGATTATGATTACTGTCAGCCTCCCTGATGCCAAGGACAAGTCCTTCTAGCTACAGGTGGTGCAAGGATATATGGAAAGAGTATATAAACTCTGGGTAAGGTACAATGTTACCATTCCCAAAAGATATGGGGGAATTGTGACGTAAAAATTGAGAGAAAAATAGGTTAATAATTATATTAAATAAATTTAATATAATTAAAAACCAGAGGGGCCTGATAAATCAGGGGTGGTTTAGATCCCTCTAAGGTAGCTTACAAATAAATGCAGAGGATTTAGGTACCTGGAACACTGGGGCCTGTTGGAACAGGGGTGGTTTAATCCCAGGAATGGAAATGGGGGAATATCTTCAAGAAAAAGGGTTATTACTTACTAGTAATAAACCTTGAGGGATCTTAGGGATATTCTGGGTGAAACAGGACAGTTTGAAGCGCTTGGATGGATGGATGGTGGAGCTTGATGGGCACTGTGAAGTTGTTGGGGAAGACAGGGCTAAAGAATAACTGTCAACAAACTGGACTCTATTCCACAAATAGTGGCGTGTACAGTAAGGAATAAAAGGTCTTACACTTAAAAAAGTGTAATAAAAATAAATATAACCAATATTACTTTGGTGTTTTGTTAAAAACACTAAGTATTAAAAAAAACAGGTTACTACCCTGCTGCCAGACTTCTGTTATGGGAATAAATATCCTCAGAAGGGCTAACCAGACTTTAACACGGTTCTTCCAATTAAATTAAGAAGTATTAATTTAATTGGGGGGATTTGAAGAACTCTAACTATTAAAGATAGTTATAAGTATAAAAAGGCCAGTCCTCCTTACTTACAGGAGAAGGTGAGCGCCTTGGTAGCTTATAATAAGTTATCTAGTAATGGTTAAAGTTGATGGGGGGAGGATATCTTCAATTTGGTGAAGAGACCTCCTCCTTAAATAATAAAATATTTGTATTAATTCCTCTGCAATTTAATTGTCAGTGGGGATTGGGGCAATATTGACAGGTGATTCTGATCAGCCTGTTCGTGGTAAAAAGGGAAGCATGGTGTCATTGTTAATTAAAATGTCACCATGTATATTAATTGACTTAATTTAATTGTTTATTTTTCTTAATTAAACTAAATAATTCTTAATCACATGTACATGCAACTTCCTTTGGGGTTAGAGCTTGAAAAAGCGCTTGCTCTGGAGAGTTAAACATGTGGGATTTAATTTACAAGTCTATACTGCATAATTAATATACTTTACATAAAGATTTACCCTTATTCATGTGTAATTTTATACTATGAATTACTATGGGTTAATCTTGGATCTTCCAGGATTTTCATGAAGAAAACTATGCCAATAGATGGTTCTTTATCCATTTATTGCATGTTTGAAAATTAATTTTCCAAAGATTTTCATAAATTAAATTATAACTTAATTTTAGTAAAAGATAGATATAATTTAAATAAATGATTTTTATTCAATGTGGTCATGAGTGTGGATTGAACTCAGGTCCTTATGTCAATGACAATTATTACTGAGCCAGTCTCTTACTGTTAGACTATTGTACCATTTGATAAAATGATAAGGTCTAAATTCCTTTTTGTTCAGACTATAAAAATAATAAATAAATAAAGAATAATAATAATTATTCAAGCTTGCAGTTTTCAAGTATTACATGTTACATTATTACATGTTACATAATACATGTAATATCTTGGTGGCTGACAATAACTACTACGAAGCTTACCAGACTGTGTTATAAGGATGTATATATCTAATAAGAAGTGGGTAAGGTTGGTAGTGGGTATTGGGAAGCATGAGGAGCCTTCTTTGGGCGGTTGAAGAGCTCCTTAAATAGTCTTGAGTTCCCCCTGGGGACCCTGTAGGTATTATTGGCCAACTTGTGGGATCTTTGGACCACATTTTGGCCATTTTTGCTTTCTTGGTGACGCTTCAGCAGCCCCTGCTTTGAATACACATCACCAATTGATTTTATTAATGTATTTTATTATTTATTTATTTATATTGACTTACAGTCTGCAGTACATTAGTACTGTTTGTTATAGATTTAATACTAGTGGCTTATTTGTATTTATAATAAGCCACAGTATTGTTTGTACTGTTTGTTCACTCAATATATTTTATTTATATGTATAAATAAATAATAACATTCAATGTATTCAATTATTTAGTCCCCAGTACTCTTCATTACATATGTAACATATGTAATGAGGTCACTGGGGCGTGTTTTTGCTGATTTGGGTGTACCTGAGTGACTGTGGAGTCCGCGTCTCAAGCTGAGAGCCTGTAAGGGGCTTAATGCTTGCGCGGGGGCTTATATCCCAACTTTGGTGCGGGCTTCAGTCACGCGGGTTTGAACTTCAAGTTCTGCGGACTGCGGTACGCGGGGTTTGAGTAAAACACGGTGTATTTACACTATCTCCCCTAATTTACACAACACCTCATTTCCGTGACTGGAAATGGGGTTTAAGCAGATGTGTTTAGATATATAAGCATTAATTAATGCAAGTGCCTTTTTATTAAAGGTACTTGCTAATTCTTGTAAGCTAATTTACATGGTGAAGGAGTGAGAATTAGGGGTACCTGTGAGTGAGGTACCCTAGGTCAATTTTAGTGTAGATTCAGAATATCAAATAATATTCTAGCTATTGTTTGATATTCTATATTTTTTATATATTTTTTATAATAATTTTGTGGGAAACTTGTGACAGGTTGTCAGCTTGCTACTAGCTCAGAGACAACCTGACTAGAACAAAAATAAACATAAAATAAAAACTATAGTATTACTCATTTAATAAAAGGTAATAAATGAATAATAATAAGATAAAGCAACATAAAAAAGCAATATGTAAATAATAAATACATTATCACATAGTAAATTAATAATAAATAGATAAATACAGTAATAAGTATAAAACAATGAATATGTTAATAAATAATAAGATAAGTGGAAATATTATTTCATAATCTTAAAGAGCGTGTAAAATAACCTAGGGTACTTCAGCCAAAGTACCCCAGATAACTTAAAACTTCTAGTAGTAAAACAACTTGAAAGAATATTACCACTAAAGCGCTGAAATAATTATTATACATTAAAATACAGAATAAAAACCATAAATACATATACAAAACCACGAAATAACAATGTATTTAAATAAAAACATAATAAAATAAATACATATAACATTAATAATATAAGTATATAATACTAGTAATATAGTACTATAGTATATATTTATTTATTTATTTTATTTAATTACATACTAGGTACACTAAGGATGATTCAGGGGGACAAAGACCACGAACCAGAGGAAGGAAATAACATGAGAACCTTCTGAAAATAACAATTGAACAACTGTTCAAAATAAATGTATTACATCCTTAGTGGGAAATTATTGATTGACAGATCTCTGCAGTCATGCATTCCCAAAGAGCCTGCATGAAAGGGATCAAACAAGAAGATCTTGAAGCGCCCACAGAACAAACAAATACATGTATTACACATTGTACACAATACAAAACAATTAAACTCTGACAAGTGTGATTAACAGGTACATGTGATATTTAATCAATACATTCTGACATAGAGTTAAAAACTTAGATCAATACATCTAACAAACCTTGTCAGAGGTTCAGAAGCGCCTCAAGATGCCAGCAAAAGAGCTTAGACAGGCTGTACCCATAGTAGACAGCCTGTACATATGGAAATTTGATTAAACAACTACATACATTTGTATTAAATCTTAACCCCTTCCTTTTAAATGTTCCCATAGGCAAAAATACATCTTGTGTTTCGCCATCAGGGCTCCAGAAAGGCATTTTATAGTATATATTTATTTATTCTATTACATAGTAGGTACACTAAGGATGATTCAGAGGGACAAAGACCACGAACAAGAGGAAGGAAATAAGATGAGAAACTTCTGAAAATAATAATTGAACAACTGTTCAAAATAAATATACTACATCCTTAGTGGGAAATTATTGATTGACAGATCTCTGCAGTCATGCATTCCCAAAGAGCCTGCATGACAGGGATCAAACAAGAAGCTCTTGAAGCGCCCACAGAACAAACAAATACATGTATCTCACATTGTACACAATACAAAACAACTTAAACTCTGACAAATGTGATCAACAGGTACATGTGATATTTAATCAATACATTTTGACATGTAATTAAAACCTTTGATCAACACATCTAACAAACCTTGTCAGAGGTTCAGAAGCGCCTCAAGATGCCATCAAAAGAGCTTAGACAGGCTGTACCCATAGTAGACAGCCTGTACATATGGAAATTTGATTAAACAACTACATACATTTGTATTAAATCTTAACCCCTTCCTTTTAAATGTTCCCATAGCCAAAAATACATCCTGTGTTTCGCCATCAGGTATCCAGAAAGGCATTTAAGGAGCCCTTGTTCCCCCTGTATTTTGCCTCATCATGCTTTAACATATATACTACAACCTTTACCCACTTACATAGCTTTACAATTGTTATTCTGTCTGGTAAGGTCCTAGTATCTGTCTCTTAGCCCCTTCTTACTCCCCTGAAATTGCCCAGTGTCCACCCAGCTCTTCCAACAACCTTTCCAAGCGCTTCCAACTGCCCAATTTCCCCCTGGAAGAACCTCAAGTCTGTAAAGGTAATTTATTACTAGTAAGTAGATAAACCTTTCTCTTGAGATTCTCCCCCCATCTTTTATCTGGGATTTAAAACACCCCTGTTTACAGGCCCCAGTGTGTTCAGGTACCTAAATCCTCTGCTTGCAAGATACCTTTGAGGGATTAAACACCCCTGATTTATCAGGCCCCTCATATTTTTTATATTAAATTTATTTAATATAATTAATCATTTTTTACCGCTCATACCTCATATCCTTATTGGTATTACCTCTTATAAATCCTCCCAGAGCTTTATATTGCTCTTTATCTTTTATTTTGCACCTTGTGTAGCTAGAAGGGTTACTCCTTGGCATCACAGAGGCTGACAATTGGGGGTCTGGCCGGGAAATTTCTTAAATTTATTTCTGAAATATAAAACCCGCTTTTTTTTTAAAAAAAAATATACATATTAACACAAAAAAAATGTTACCATCCTTTTTATATAATCTTTAAATTAAAATAAAAACTAAAAACTAACACTAAGGATGTATAATCAATTGTAAATAAAAAAACATCAATTTTTTCGAAATTCAGAATACACAAATATTCATATGTATAAAAATACGGAAAAATTCAACAAAGTTTTATTCCCTGATACAAACTATCATCTCATCTTGGAATAAAACAGTATGATCATTATATTCAAAATCTCGAAATATAAATTCATAAAATGTTCAAAAAAGCTTCTTGTATTTCATTCTGGAAATCCTTTAGTCATAAAACATTTGTATGAATCCAACTTGTTTCGTAATACATAATGTATACTCATAAATATCCACAGAAGCCAACAAAACACACAAACTCTCGCTGGTCTTCTCTCTAATCACCCGAGAAACCAGAGGGCGTAGTAGCACATGATCGCGTCTAGAGAAGTAAACTCAGGCAATATCCTAATCATCGTTTGGTGAGTGATGTGAGCTTGCCTACGAGCTCACTTCACCATCATGATCATTAGGGCTCTGGTTCGAGCTTCCGTCCTTTTATAAGTTTTTCTAACAACTGATTCAAGGCTTGGCCTATTTCCATCCCAAAGTACTTGACCGACTTCCACCAAGCACGTATGGTGGTGCAGTAGTAACCGATATCTGTACAAGGTGTTCTCCGACCGGCTTACTCCGATCAGTTGCATTTTTTTCGTGAGAGTACATCAAACAATATTCCAATCAGTCAGTCGCTATTGCTCTACTGATATTAAACCCCGCCATTTGAATTGAGAAAGACTTAGATGTGGTATATTGAGACGAACCAGTTAAAGCATTGTGTAGAATGTTGTTACTTCATAACTTGTATCGGAGGCTGTTCCAACAATGTGGTCAAATAGTTCATCATGATGTTCAAAGTCTAATCTTTGTTCCTGCGTTGAGCTAAGTCTAAGACCGGGAGACAAGCTGCTTATGTATATGGTAGAAGAAAGTTACTACAGTACAAAATCAAGCAGACATTTAAAAATGGTCTGTTGGTTTTCCGACATCTTTTGTCCGTTTTACCACCAATGACCAATTCGCCTTGAGGTAGATTCTTTGTATCATCGTCCATATAGAGTGAAAATCAAAATACCTTATCGCTAAGCAAACTGCTTAGTTATCAGATCGCCTGAGAGATGCTATATCAACTATAAATTGCACAAAAGTCATTGTCTGTAGGTCAGGGTAATCAATCCATCGGCTGTACCTCCTTTTCAACATTATCGATGTAGTCTCTTATTAAATAGATTCAAGACATTGAATAGAAATAATAAAGTGAAAGAATACTAAGTTGTTTCAAACCAATAAGTTTTGTTCGCACTCAGCCTTGAGTTAGGCTTAAACCAATCAAGGAAAAGATTCAGAGCCAAAAGGCAATCTTGAGATGTTGTCCAAGCAATTTCCTATTACACAATTTTTGAGTGCACTTGGTTTCTTCCTGTGTAAAAAGAAGTTGCAATGCCGATTCCTCGAATGAGAATCAGTAGAAATGGTATTAATCTACACCATTCAAACCAAAAGACACCCAGGCTAGATCGAGTGCTTACCCGATATTCTTAACAGTCCAAGCGAACATGTTGGACACCATAACTCGGTGATTGGAACAGCTACAGAAAAGATCATACAAATTGTTAACCTTGAAAAAGACTACCTAAATAAGCTGTTCCCATTGTGCAATCGCGATTTTAATACTTTTTACATGTTTAACTCTCCTTCATAGCCCTTTTCAAGCACTTATCCCATACTTGCATCGGTTGTACTGCCCTCGATTTTCAAGCAATCAAAAATACGAGCAGACAGCTCTCTTCGCGTCGATCATAGGTATTGATAGAACCTTCCCCGAGAGTTGTTGTTGAAAAATTGAGCGTTTCCGACTGATTCTTCCACTACACTCTATAAACTGCAGTGTTATAGAAATGTTTGGACAAATCCAGTAACAAATTTGTTGATTTTTTACATGTTATAACTGGTCTACAAACTTTCACTTTGCTACTGAGTTTAATTATATCAGAGCAGAAAATTATGTCGAACCCAAGAGTACACTTTTATCTACCTTTTTTATCAGACAAATTCCAATGACACCAATGTCTCAGTATGAATCCTCCTTAATCTAAAATTAATTAATCACATGATAAAATGCAGAGCTGACAAAATAAAAATAAAAGAACAAAATAATAAAATAATAAAGTAATAAAATAATAAAATAATAAAATAATAAAATAATAAAATAATAAAATAATAAAATAATAAAATAATAAAATAATAAAATAAGAATAAAAATGAAAATGAAAACAAAGTCATTTACAATCAAACCTCTTTTATAGGAAGGAAGTGCCCATCACAAAGCAAATTTTACATTATTTGAAACAAACCAAGTGGGTGGAAGATACTGGTATTTAATTCTTTCATTATAACTCCTCTAGTTTTCTAACGGTACAATTATTACATGCATGTGCATGTATTTATCATAATTATCATTAAAACTTATCAAAAAAGCTTGATCAACTGATTAGATTCAGGCTTGTTGCAAAACTAAGGTGAAATGATCATCAGGGCCTGAACCTATATTTCCCATTGTGAATTCTTAACTGAGAGCCTCTTGTTACAAGAATTAATTGTAGAAGGATTGCTTGTTATGAAAGAATGTTTTTTTTATCAATTAAAGATGTCCTCATACCCTCACTGCTTCACAAGAGCCAAATTCCCTTAAAACCATATGCTCAAGGAAAATTCATGCTTCTGGGTGTGTTATAGGATCAGGAAATTTTTCAAAAAGAAATAACAATATGAATGAAAAAAATTATGATAGCTACTGGGTCAACCGATTACCAGCTCTGGAAATAGCATACAATAGTAGTAAACACTCTTCCACAATAGAAGTAACTTATATGTTAGAAAGTTGATGGATCCCTAGAGAACCCAAAGATCAAGTTGACTTTAAATTAAGTCACGTACATCCCACAGCTGCTAGGTTTAAAGACATGATTATATGTCACACATGATAATGCCAATAAAAGAAGCAGTAGAGTATAAAAAGTAGATGGGATAAAGCTCATAAGGAAACAGAGTTGTTTGCTAATAAGCACCTACATTGTAAAAATGCAGTAGGAGTGATACTGAAAGAAGAAATTATCAAGAAAACACCCTGTTTTCCCTATTAGCCTGATTAAACCATACTCTACAAGAAATGAAGAAGAACCAATTACCCTACAACATGTCCCACTGATGGATATACCACCTTCTGGAAAGTTAAAATTACATAAAATATTTGAAGATAGAAGGGAAAGACACAAAACCATATCTGGTTAGGTAAAAGAACAATTAGCAGATAAATATGAATGGTTACCAGAAAATAATATCCCTGATGGAGCTATTCACCTCAGGAACTATAGAGTATCCAAAAAGATCCTCATGAATATTCTCCAAGTTTTTTGTGAAAATACCTGTGAATTTCTTTCAGAGAGACTTATCTTGAAGGTAGGGAATGTCAGCTTGCTACTAGCTCAGAGACAACCTGACTAGAACAAAAATAAACATAAAATAAAAAATATAGTATTACTCATTTAATAAAAGGTAATAAATGAATAATAATAAGATAAAGCAACATAAAAAATCAATATGTAAATAATAAATACATTATCACATAGTAAATTAATAATAAATAGATAAATACAGTAATAAGTATAAAACAATGAATATGTTAATAAATAATAAGATAAGTGGAAATATTATTTCATAATCTTAAAGAGCGTGTAAAATAACCTAGGGTACTTCAGCCAAAGTACCCCAGATAACTTAAAACTTCTAGTAGTAAAACAACTTGAAAGAATATTACCACTAAAGCGCTGAAATAATTATTATACATTAAAATACAGAATAAAAACCATAAATACATATACAAAACCACGAAATAACAATGTATTTAAATAAAAACATAATAAAATAAATACATATAACATTAATAATATAAGTATATAATACTAGTAATATAGTACTATAGTATATATTTATTTATTCTATTACATACTAGGTACACTAAGGATGATTCAGAGGGACAAAGACCACGAACAAGAGGAAGGAAATAAGATGAGAAACTTCTGAAAATAATAATTGAACAACTGTTCAAAATAAATATACTACATCCTTAGTGGGAAATTATTGATTGACAGATCTCTGCAGTCATGCATTCCCAAAGAGCCTGCATGACAGGGATCAAACAAGAAGCTCTTGAAGCGCCCACAGAACAAACAAATACATGTATCTCACATTGTACACAATACAAAACAAATTAAACTCTGACAAATGTGATCAACAGGTACATGTGATATTTAATCAATACATTTTGACATGTAATTAAAACCTTTGATCAACACATCTAACAAACCTTGTCAGAGGTTCAGAAGCGCCTCAAGATGCCATCAAAAGAGCTTAGACAGGCTGTACCCATAGTAGACAGCCTGTACATATGGAAATTTGATTAAACAACTACATACATTTGTATTAAATCTTAACCCCTTCCTTTTAAATGTTCCCATAGCCAAAAATACATCCTGTGTTTCGCCATCAGGTATCCAGAAAGGCATTTAAGGAGCCCTTGTTCCCCCTGTATTTTGCCTCATCATGCTTTAACATATATACTACAACCTTTACCCACTTACATAGCTTTACAATTGTTATTCTGTCTGGTAAGGTCCTAGTATCTGTCTCTTAGCCCCTTCTTACTCCCCTGAAATTGCCCAGTGTCCACCCAGCTCTTCCAACAACCTTTCCAAGCGCTTCCAACTGCCCAATTTCCCCCTGGAAGAACCTCAAGTCTGTAAAGGTAATTTATTACTAGTAAGTAGATAAACCTTTCTCTTGAGATTCTCCCCCCATCTTTTATCTGGGATTTAAAACACCCCTGTTTACAGGCCCCAGTGTGTTCAGGTACCTAAATCCTCTGCTTGCAAGATACCTTTGAGGGATTAAACACCCCTGATTTATCAGGCCCCTCATATTTTTTATATTAAATTTATTTAATATAATTAATCATTTTTTACCGCTCATACCTCATATCCTTATTGGTATTACCTCTTATAAATCCTCCCAGAGCTTTATATTGCTCTTTATCTTTTATTTTGCACCTTGTGTAGCTAGAAGGGTTACTCCTTGGCATCACAGAGGCTGACACAGGTTGCTCTGTCATAGTAGCAAGCTGACAATTACCGTGTCTACATCTGGTGTCTTCTTTTGTAAACATAGTATTCTCAAGGGATTCGGCCTTGCTTCCTGAAGAGACTTTCATTTCATTCAAGTGAATTTCGAGGTGGGCTATGAGAGATTCAGGATTGATGTCTTCTCCATCCTTGGAGTGAGTTATCTTCTGCTTGATATTGTCAAGACTTTTCGGAAGTCGTCAAAGAAGATCATATGTAAGAATATCTTCAGGCATGTCTATGCCAACTTCTTCCATTCTGACCAAGGTACTTATGACTTCGGTGATAAATTTATCGATGTCGCTGGGATCAAAGAGAATGCTTGCAAATGAATTGTAAACTCTAGCTCGATTGGACGGCTCATTGGAGATGAAGCGTTTCAAAATGCTTTTCCAGAGTAATTGAGCGTCTTCTTCATTTGTCAAGTTGACTACATTTTTATGAGTGTTATTGGATAGCTTCGCTAGAATGACAGCACATAGGATGGTGTTGTCATTGACAGAGAGAGCTGGTTTGCCATTCACTATGTTATCTTTTAAACCACCGAGTTTGAACAAAGCAATAATGTGTGTCTTCCAGGTCAAAAAGTTTTCCTGGGTAAGCACTGGGATTGCCTCAATGGTCGTCTTAAGAATTGTTGAGTTGATTGTGTCCATCTCGACGACGTATTAGTATCTGGTTTGATTTTAAAGATTTCTTCGCAGTTGGAGTAGCGATCGTTTTGACTTTTAATCGTAAAGGAATCTTATGATTTGATTGCTAAAAACAAAACAGACTAAATAGAAATAGATGATCAGAATCACAATAAAAGAAAGGAATAATGAGAAATAAGAGATGATGAGAAATTTACCACTAATGAGATGTAATAAGTATGAAATAGAGTGAGGACTTTTCAAAGTAATAGAGCAGTGAAGATAACAAGCAGACTAGAGAAATGAGATAAAGATCAGTGATTTACACATCAAAAAAAGAAGAGAAAAGAAGGGAAACAAACAGAATCAGAGGAGTCTTTGAGGTGGTATTGATAATAAAATAACCTATACTATATTCTTAAAGAAGTCTAAGGAAAAATAAAGAGGGAAATTGATTAGATGATGTCGAGGTTCTTAGTGAATCATGAGACTTTACAGTTTGTCTTGAGGTTTTGAGGTTTTGAGGTCTTGAGAGTACTTGAGGTCTTGATGTCAATTGAGTCAAGGCTGTTGAGTTAGAAGGAGTAAAAAGGAACCAATTGAACCGTTAATCTTGTCGAGGTTGAGTTTTGAAGCAGGTGATACATTCATGCTTTTAATTCTAGAGCTTCAACCCTAACCGGTATTTCTTGTCTTTCTCACTGAGCAAAAATGAGAGCACAAATGAGAGCACATGGAACGTGGCGCAGAGTCAGAGCGTGCTCAAGAATATTGATATTTCAACATATATATATGTTGAAAACTATCTTGGAATGGTTTAAGATTCATAAAGACAAATGTGATGAAATCATGAGACAGGAGGGGTTTTGCGCAGGATTCCGGTAGGACCTTGCGGTGAGGGTGAAAGTGTTCCAATGCAACATGATAAGGGGCAACATGTCAGTGTTTGCAGACGTCTCTCAATACAGGAAAGACATTGCCTATGAGACACTAGCAGAGGCACAGTGTAATGGCAAGATTGGGTACATTGACAACCCTTATTTAGCAGGAGGGAAGAAAGAAAATTTAAACCCGTACACAGGAGGGGAGAAGAATTACAGCACCAACCAAAACCCATGGTTCTACAACAAGGGGAAAGGTAAGAATGGTGGACAACAACAACAACTGAAGCAAGGGCGCCGCTGGGAGCCGTACACCAGAGACCAAGAGGAAGATTATCAACAAACTGGACTCTACTCCACTTATTGTGGCGTGCACAGTAAGGAATAAAAAGGTCTTACACTTTAAAAAGTGTAATAAAAAGATATAACTGTATCAATATTTACTTGAGTGTTATAAAACACTAAGTAACAAAAATAAACAGGTTATGACCCTGCTGCCAGATTTCTGTTAAGGGAAATCATTCCTCAGAAGGGCTAACCAGACTAGGACACGGGTCTTCCAATTAAATTAAGGGTTTAATTTAATTGGGAAATATTTGAGGAGTTTTAACTATTTAAGATAGTTATAAGTAAAATAAGGCCAGTCCTCCAAGCTTACAGGAGAGAGGTGGGTACCTTTGTAGCTTATAATAAGTTATCTAATGTATGGTTAAAACTGATGGGGGAGGTTCTCTTCAATTTAGTGAAGGAAACCTCTCCTTAAATAATAAACAATGATCTTACTGTTAAATTATTTCAACAGCAGTGATCAGGGCAAGATCACCAAGGGGGAATTATCACCCTGTTCGTGATCAGGTGTGAAAACATGGTGTCATTGAAATGATACCATACATATTTCACATTTATTAAAATAATGTGATATATATTTCAGCTTTTAATTTATGTATTTCACTAAGACATACATGTGAATAAATTCTCTAAGGGTTTGTGCTTGAAAAAGCGCTTTCCCTGAAGGATGATTGAGCTGAAATCACAACTACATAAAGTATTTACTTAAATATAGTAGTAATCTTATAATATAGATTACTATGGGTTATGCTGGGATTTTCCAGGATTTTCATGGAAAAAGCTATACCAATAAATGGTTCTTTATCCATTTATTGCGTGTTTGAAAATTGATTTGCCAAGAATTTTCATTAATTAAATTTCCTTTATTTTTTATAAAAATAAATATGATGTTATATATTTATATAAATTTTATGGGGCGTTGATAAACGCACGCCAACGGCGCACGCCAACGCCAACCCGCACGCCAATTTTTTTTGGCGTGCGGGGCCTACACGCCATTTTTTTTTGGCGTGTAGGGTTTACACGCCAAAAAAAAAGGGCGTGTGAGACCCACACGCCAAAAATGGCGTGTGGTTCCCACACGCCATTTTTTTTTGGCGTGTGGGCCCCGCACGCCAAATAAAATTGGCGTGTGGGCCCCGCACGCCAATTGTTTGGCGTGCGGGTCCCCCCTCGCTCACATAATCGAGTGGGAGGGACCACTCGATTACGTGAGCGAGGCCGGCCGTGCGGGTCCCCCCTCGCTCACATAATCGAGTGGGAGGGACCACTCGATTACGTGAGCGAGGCCGGCTGACGAGGTTATACAACCTCGTCAGCCGGGAGGACTTCCTCCCGGCCGGCGAGGCTATACAACCTTGTCGGCCAGGAGGAAGTCCTCCTGGCTGACGAGGTCGTATAACCTCGTCAGCCGGGAGGACTTCCTCCCGGCCGGCGAGGTTATACAACCTCGTCAGCCAGGAGGAAGTCCTCCTGGCCGACGAGGTTGTATAGCCTCGTCGGCCGGGAGGACTTCCTCCCGGCTGACGAGGTTATACAACCTCGTCAGCCAGGAGGACTTCCTCCTGGCCGACGAGGTTGTATAGCCTCGCCGGCCGGGAGGACTTCCTCCTGGCCGACGAGGTTGTATAACCTCGTCGGCCAGGAGGAAGTCCTCCCGGCCGACGAGGCTATACAACCTCGTCGGCCAGGAGGAAGTCCTCCCGGCCGACGAGGCTATACAACCTCGTCGGCCAGGAGGACTTCCTCCTGGCTGACGAGGTTGTATAACCTCGTCAGCCGGGAGGAAGTCCTCTCGGCCAGGAGGACTTCCTCCTGGCTGACGAGGTTGTATAACCTCGTCAGCCGGGAGGAAGTCCTCCCGGCTGACGAGGTTATACAACCTCGTCAGCCAGGAGGACTTCCTCCTGGCCGACAAGGTTGTATAGCCTCGCCGGCCGGGAGGAAGTCCTCCCGGCTGACGAGGTTGTACAACCTCGTCAGCTGGCCTCGCTCACGTAATCGAGTGGCCCCTCCCACTCGATTATGTGAGCGAGGGGGGACCCGCACGCCAAACAATTGGCGTGTGGGCCCCGCACGCCAATTGTTTGGCGTGCGCTCCCACACGCCAATTGTTTGGCGTGTGAGAGCGCACGCCAAACAATTGGCGTGCGGGGCCCACACGCCAAAAAAAAATGGCGTGTGGGAACCACACGCCATTTTTGGCGTGCAGGTCTCACACGCCAATTTATTTTGGCGTGTAGACCCTACACGCCAAAAAAAAATGGCGTGTAGGCCCCGCACGCCAAAAAAAATTGGCGTGCGGGTTGGCGTTGGCGTGCGCGCTTGGCGTGCGTTTATCAACGCCCATTTTATGAATATTTTCTGAACTTGGTCATGAGTGTGGCTTGAACACAGAGCCTTATGTGTCAGTAAGATATACATAAGCTTGTTCTTAACTGTCAGACTATTATACCAATGGTTGGAACAATTAAGTCTAATTTCTGTTCTGATCAAAAAGTCAAGTATAAAATAAATAAATAAATAAAATAAAATAAATAATAATACAATTAAATATTATTATTTATTCAGCTTGCAGTTTCAAGTGTTACATTTTATATGTAATATTTTGGTGGCTGACAAGGATGGCTACCGGGGACAAAGCGGAGGCGGTGACGGGATGAGGTACCAAGAAAACAGGGAAGATAGGGATAGAGAACCCTACAGACAAGATAGCAATAACGCACCGTGAGACGGTAGGCCCGAGAGACCAAGTCAAAATTTATAAGGCCCAGCAGTTCAGCGCTAAGGACCCTGTTAAGCAACACAGGAAACCAGTGTAGGTATTGCGTATAACATTTCTATAACAAGTTGTATAATTGTGTCATAGTTGAAATGGATGATGAATTAACAAAGGTACTTGGCTCACCCTCATGGGTTGTTTGCCACACTACACGCATTGAAACAGAGAGTGCCAAGCGCAGTAGAGACTTAAGGGATGAGAGATGGCCAACAAAGATCTCACATGAGATGAATGTGGAAGAATGGGAGATAGCTCTAAAGACAGCAGGGTTAAGAGAGAAATACAATGATGTGATTGACAGTATCAAGAACGGGTTCCACCAAGGGGTACCCAAACACACCATAGAAGGCGCAAGGTGGTACACCCCACCAAATCATGCAACGGCAAACCATGCAGAAGAAGAGATTAAATAGAACCTTAAAAAAGAACTAGAAGCAAGGAGGATGTTTGGACCCTTCACGCACAAAGAGGTAGCAACTCGGTTTGAATTCTTCCAATCCAGCCGGCTAGGCGCAACAACAAATTCAGATGGATCACTTAGACCCATCAATGGCCTGTCATACCCATACAAGCAAGAGGGGGTGAGATCAGTGAATTCCTTTGTAGAAAAAGAAGAATTCAAGACCACATGGGACAACTTCAAGAAGGTGGCAATTTTTTTCAAAAAGAACACAGATACGCAAAAATTAGGGTTGTTTGATTGGGACAAGGTGTATGGCCATATCCCAACACCTATGGACCAATGGGCATACCTGCTCATACTGAACTTCAATGGTAACCTCCTACTAGACACCCAAATCATATTTGGAGGTGTGGCCGGCTGTGGCTCCTTTGGATGCCCGGCAGATGCGTGGAAGGAGGTAATCCAGAACGAGTTTGACTTAGTACACATTTTTAGGTGGGTTGACAACAACCTATTCGCAAGAAATCCCGGATTGACAACCACAATGGCAGAATTGGTGGAAAGATCAACCCAAATGGGAGTGAAGACAAACAAGAAGAAATATTCTGAGTTCACTAGAAGACAGAAGTTCATAGGGTTCTCATGGGAAGGCATAGCGCAAACAGTAGAACTCCCGCCAGGTAAGAGAGAAGAGCAATTGAAGCAGGTGGAACAATTCCTGGAACCAGGGGCTAGATTCTCCTTGAAAGATGCAATGACCATTGCAGGGCGGCTAAACCAAGTAACCTATATCTTACCTCAGCTCCAATGGTACTTGAGGAGCACATACCAGTGGCAGAAAAGGTGGCACAACCACTCAGCACGGCGGCCAATAACAGATGAAATGAGAATAGACCTACTCTGGTGGAGAGAAGCGCTGGCAACTTACAAACCCACAAGACCGATACCGGATCCCAACCCCACAGAGGTTGGTTGGGTGGGAGACGCCTCAACATCATACAGCATTGGAGTAATAATAGGCAAGAAATGGGCGCGCTTCAAGCTACAAGTAGACCCACAAAGCTTGGATACTGGCAACCCAATTGCTTGGCTGGAGATCGTTGTAGTAAGATTAGGTATCCTGATGCTGAACCAAATAGGAGCCACACCAGGGAAGGTGTTTATGGTACAGAGGGACAACACAACAACACAAGGAGCAATAACCCAAAGGAAATTGGGCAACGCTTGGGTGAACCAGGAGTGGAAGGAAATACAGCACTTATTGATGACAGCTGAGATTGATCTCAAAGCCCAGAGGGTGACATTGGCAGAAAATTGTGCAGACATGTTATCTAGAGGAGAGCAAGGGAACCACCTTCAACAAGATGCCCTCACAATTCCAATACCAGGAGGGTTTCAGGAATTCCTCCTACAAACTTAACAAGCAATGCAGAGATAGCACAAGCTTAACATTACATGAGCAATTTGGCACATCCATTTGGAAAAAAATAAAAAAATAAAAAAATAAATAAATGAATAAATAAATAAATAAATAAATAATAAGACACAACAATAATAAGATATAACGCAGGCAAGCTTGGATCCTTAGAGGTGAACCAAACCCAACAACAACATGAGGTGAACAAAAAACAAGCAGCAGAATGATGTGGGACATAGTGAGCGAGACATAGTGAGTGAGAGACCCCCATAGAAGACCCCCAACATAGAAAGGGGTTGTCACCGGTAGTAAGGAGGGAAGGAGGAGTACCCAGAGACTAACCAAGTTGGGGTAGGGACCAGGACCTACAAGAAACAGATACAATGGACCCACGGAAAATCCAGAGCTTCCTGCAAGACGGATCATACAAAATGACAAAAACCAGAGCAGACATGCGAGTCATCAAGGGCTGGAAAGATTTAACATTGATTAGTTATAACGAGGTTGTGAAGAAGTTTAACAGATTCAAAGAGCTTACAGACCCAACACCTTACCGGCTACCCGTATTATTAACAGACATATATGAGTTTGTAGCATGGGCGGGGAGAGGAGAGAAGGAAGACGGATCCAACAAAATAAACGCGGCATCACTAGAGAAATACCTGTACGCCATCAAGGCGTGGCACACCTTCCACAATGCAAAGTACCCATACCAGATGGAAAATAGGGTGAAATTAATGCTCAAAGCGTCAGGCTGCCAAGACGCCATCATCCATTTGCCAAAACAAGAAAAGTTGCCCATCCAGATTGCGGATTCAGCGTGCCTTTTTCAGCTACTCTCAGGACAAGGACCGGAGGCAGATACCGTGAGGGACCTGGCAATTTTAGCTTTTTGGGGAATGGCAAGGATTGCAGAACTAACGTACACATCCGCCCACGGAAGCGCCAAGCACATGAAGGAACTAACATCCAAGGAAGTTAAATGATATGAAAGAGTGGCGGTAATAGAGTTGCATGAAGCCAAGACGGCAAAACCAAGGGAAGTTCAGCTCATTAAACTCTGGGAAATGCCGTCCCCTCTTTGCCCAGTGGCGGCAATCAAGAGG
The DNA here is from genome assembly GCA_007896445.1 of Puccinia hordei. Taxonomy (NCBI): domain Eukaryota; kingdom Fungi; phylum Basidiomycota; class Pucciniomycetes; order Pucciniales; family Pucciniaceae; genus Puccinia; species Puccinia hordei. Next base: position 622,918 of record RDRW01000429.1, on the reverse strand, counting down.
TGTATGAAGGCAACAAGAAACACCACGGATTCCCTTTTTGGATACAAAAGACAACACAACCGAGTGAATCTCACCAAGAGAAGAATGAACAAAATAATAGCTACAGCATGGAGACACTTAGCAAGGCCCCATCTTACAGGGCACTCCTTTAGAGTAGGAGGCGCCACACTCCGTAATGCGCTTGGTGTCAAGATAGAAGAAATCCAATCCCTTGGCAGGTGGACATCCAATTGTTACATTAGACACATCAAAAGCCTATCCTACGCCGAAGTGGTACTCACATTATCCATTTTAGAGCTACCGTTATTCTGAAATAAAAGGGAAATACCAAGTTGAATTTAGACTGTACTCCACGGCAGGGAGGGGCAGGCACCAAGGCTCAGGCTACCGTTGAGTCTGAGTCGTGGGTGGGGTGCCTGCCCGTTTTTCCCCCCGGGAGTGGGAGCAAATGGAGTGCTCCGGGCCCAGACCCACGTGAGGGTTAGGGCCCTTTTCCCATACCGGACAAGCCTGAGGCCATCTCCACCGCGGGGAGCTATCCGGGTTGCTATTGCAACTGTGCCAGGGCACCTCTCCGGAGTCATAGCAACCCAAGGCTGGGTTGCTACACACTGCAAGGTACAATATATTGCAGCTTGGGGCGGTGAAAGGTCTCGGGTGTTCCCGGTTGTGTGTGGTTTAAAGTGACCGGGGGAGGGGCCAGATATCACATTTTTTGCTGTGTGATATCTGGCCAATGGGTTGCTATTGGGTTGCTATAGCAGTTCCAGATGTGGAATTGCTATAACAACAGAGAGGTGTAGATTTTGGATGTAGCAACCCCGGTGGTGTTGCTATATGGGGTTTGGGTTGCTATATTTAGCATAGCAACCCCATATAGCAACCGCAGTGGAGATGCCCTGAGGTCAGCCAAGTTGGCAAGATCTGGGCTGGTCCACAGACAGGGAAGAAGGGGGCCCAGGGAGACCCCCCTCTTCCATGTCAAAGAGCACTGCCCCCCTACCAACGCAAGAGAAGTGGACCACGTCAATTACAGACGAAGAGCCCCATCCAGATAAGCAAAGCGTACAACCAAACAGGTAAGTAACGCTAGCCCAGTCGAATGATACTGAGATAAAAACTGATTTAGGTCTTTACTACCAAACAGTAGCAATCTCAGTAACAATGATCCACCAGGCCCAATTGGCTCCAGCCTCAGTAAAAGGATTACTCACCCCAGTAGCGAAGGTGAGTAACACTCACTGCAGAGTCCTATAAAAGCAGAATCAAGCATAAGACTACTGGATGATGCTGTTGCATGTCATCAGACTCAACCAACCAGAAACGTCTTGCTGATTGCTTTACCATCTAGCTCCCCCATCTTGCAAGATTTGATAACACTAAGATAATATTTCTTGTTAGAAAACAATAATGTGATGACTGAAAAACAAGATAGTGATAGATACCATAGTGACAAGATATAGATGAAAGAGAGTTGAATAAAATAGAAAAGACCATTACCTAAGAGCGAGACGTAGTCTGTGCTTCTAATATAGGTAATGGCTGGCTAGGATCTGATACGATCGGCTAAGCAGATTGAGGTTGCTGGTTCTAATGTAAACAGAGCATCGAGGCATCAGACATTGAAGCACTTAGCATTCCAGAGGGACTCTGCAGCAAGATTACTCACCTTTGCTGTTGGGGTGAGTAATTCTTTTACTGAGGCTGATAGTGCTGGTTTGGCCTGGGCAACGTTCGATGCAGTGATTCAATCTGTACAATGATGTTGTCAGAGTCAGTGGTAATTCTGCTGCATTGATAGGACTAGCGTTACTTACCTTTGAGGTAGTCCGCTTCGCTGTTCTGGTTCTTCTGGTTCTTGCTCTTTGTCGGGAGTAGACGTGGCTTGTCCTAGAGAATAAATTCAAGGTCAGCGATTGCTGGAACCTGATATTGGGGAACGCATGCATATGCATGGTCTTAGCTCACTGTTTGAGTTAGGGTTATCCTGCTTTCTGCGCTTGTGCGCACCGCCAGACCTGTGGTCTTGACACATCTTCTACCACAGTAGAGTCGACTAAGTTTTGCTCTTAGGTAAATAGCTTTTTCCTTTTATCATATTTATTCGTTACCAGTTTCTCTTTCTTGAATACTTGTAAATACAAGACTTGTCTATCATACATCTATCAAGAAATAAACTACTCTTAGTGTTCAAAAACTTTTAAATCCCAGTGACAAACAATCTATGAGGCCCATCGGGACCAACTCGTACAGGTAAACGATACACTTTTCACCTAACAGACACCAAGCTGACTTGGAATTCTCGGATTTCATCTCATGCATAAAGTTTCCTGTTGGGATGAATATTTTCATAGGCAGGATCTTGGAAAGCTCCTGCCATGCTTGGAAAGCTCCTGGCATGCTTGGAAAGCTCCTGGCATGTGCTGAGTGATTACCCGGATGACGAGACCGGATACACACGTGAACAGGTTGCCAGCGGTTTGAAGCAGGTGCAAGAGCTGGATCCGAAGACACCCAGTAAACAAATCATGGTTGCGTTACGCCATGCCATCACGGGCCGGAAAGTGAGTGCATTTTATCGCTTATTCGATCACCACTCTCATCACTTACTCTCTACCCCTTGCATAGATCGGCCCTGGGATCGCCGAAACGATGGCAGTCTAGGGAAAGAAAAGAACGCTTGAAAGGATGGAGGCTGCTCTCCGACAACCCCAGACAAGATTCATGTTCTCGTTTCTCTTGTGTGCTTCTGATGCGATTCTCCCTCGTCACCCAGCCTACCTTTGCAAGTATTGCTGCGTCATTTCCCATGAAGCCCGATCTATGCAAATCGAGAGGGTCCTGCATGTGATGATCCATTGACGAGGAGCTTTCCTTCCGTCGGCCCTTCAACAGCTCATACTTTCCTCGAACTACCTATCTACTCTCAACATCCAATTGTGCAACTTTTGGCACGCTTGAGCACATAATTCATTTGCCACGTATCAGCAATAATTTCTTTGTTTGACAGAGAACCAACACCAGCCAAAACCATGGTCACTTTTCTACAAGTACAATGTCGCCTTTATACTTTGCTATGTCATTTGTAGAGACGTTCTCATACAGTTTGCTTGGTGTAAGTTCCAAGTGCACGACATCAAGGACGCAAGACTTCGATCCAAGTGCACGACCATCAAGTGGACGCAAGACTTCGATCCAAGGGTGACCTCGTGAAGCACAATTCGAGTACTACATATGCTCGGCCCATCACCCAACCCCCACCCACCACCCCCCACCCCCCCACCCACCACCCACCCCCACCCACCACCGTCCCACCACCACCCACCACCACCACCACCCACCAGCACCCACCACCACCACCACCCACCACCACCTGTAAGGATCACGTTCTGACTGGCTGTCGGATAGGTACTGGAAATGGAGCTCAAAAGGAGGTTCTAGTACCAAAGTCGGATAAATTGCAGTCTAGACAGGAGAGAAAGATCTCTCATCAGTATCTACAAGTGAAGGACAATGAGGAAAGGAATTAAGTGAAGGTATCTATCTCTGCTGTCGTGAAGTGCTTATGTAATCTAGTGACATTTGAGGTGAGGAGCAGGGCTTACATTTAAGTGAAATCTATGGAATCTGTGCATAAAACAAAACCGGGTTGTCGGGAGGTGAAGTCGCTTTTTTTCTTCTTCTTCTTCTTTTTCTTTTTATCTTCAAATGGGCCGCAATATACAGCCAGTTGTCAACCCTGAGTGTCTCCAAAAAAGGTTGCTTCGAGGCTTTTTGCTATATCAAAGTCGCAATCCTTGAAACTTTCTTGGTCGGAAGGTGATGATGCCGCGGGGTTAACGACGAGATGATTTTTGCAGAGTAAGCTTGTCGCCGGGAGGGGCGGGTTGGCTTCATATAGCAGAAAGCGACTTGGATGCTAGCAAGGGGGTGTGGAATCGAAAGTTGAATGGGTTGGTGATCCCGATGGGATAGATGATGTTGGATTGGAGGCTGGCGAGGGACGTGCAGTGGCGGAAGAGCTCGAGGGTGGCGGGAAGGCTGCAGGCAGATGAAGTGGAGGGGAACTGGTCGGACGAGGGGGAATCAAAGGAGAAGGAGGGCAAGTCGGTGGAGGACCGCTTGGTGTTGATGGGACGGCCTTCCGATGGGCTGAGATGGGTGGAGGGTTTTGTAACAATTCGAGTAGGCTACATGCTGGGAACGCGCTCGGCCCGGAGTAAGCAGAGGATCAGACCCACGCAAGCTGGAACCACTGGCACGAGACCACGATCCATCGAGTATCGGAACATGAAGGCCAGCAGCGGGTACCCCCCCCCTAACAGGACCACCCATGTCTGATGCGATTCTCGTAGCTGTGCACCACCCTGGGACCACCCCCAGACCCCACCCCCCCCGCCAGTCGCACCGTCCCACGTTCTGACTTCACCACCTAGTACCACCACTAGACATCTCTCATCCTACCCTTACCTAGACCTGTCTAGGTAAAGGGAAATGGTGAGACTAAATACAGACACCCTAGTGACACCCAGCAGGGCTTACACCACCACCCACCACCACCACCACCATCACCCACCACCACCACCAACCACCACCACCACCCACCACCACCACCACCCACCACCACCACCACCGACCACTGCCACCGACCACCATCTCCGGCGCCGTCGTTGGATATTGATTGGACCTTTTGGCCAGGCAGGTGAGTATTTCCAATCATTCTTTTCACTGAATACAGCTCAAGGACTGATGATCGATTTGTCCTGCATTTTTAGGCTTGATGTATCGCAAGTATACAGCGTTGTTCAAGTACGAAATTGTTTGGGCTGCATTGGAAGGAAAACATTTGGACAATATCAACCTGTCCCACGCATCAAGCATTAGCCCTGACTCCCTCCGACGCTGGTGTACGCTGTACGAGAACACCCGTGCGGTCGTAACGAATCCAGACACGTCTGCAACAAGAGGTCGGGCGCTGGCTCTTTCGGACAAAAAACGAGCGTTCCTCCTGGAGATGGTCACAAACAATCCAACCATCTACCTCGAAGAGATCCAGCAGGCACTCATTATCGAATGCGATCTCCGAATATCCCTCCAAACAATATCGAACAAGCTCCACCAACGCCTTCGCATGAGCCAAAAGACCATGAGGAAGGTAAACCCCAATCAAGACCAGGTCCAACGTGCGAATTACATCCTCTTGATGGCCAACTACGACCCTGAGTGTCTTGTCTTTACCGGTAAGGCTCATGATCACATTTCTTTTCCTCCTAATGGCTGACAACATCCTCCACAGACGAAAGCGGTGTCTGCATGGATGGAGTCATTCGAACTTCGGGGCTGGGCCCCATTGGGCCAGAGAAAATCAAGGTTATCAGTGGCACGGGCGACTAATCGATTCAATCTCATCCCAGCAGTTGCACTGAGCGGCCTGGTGGCGGTCATGATTCAGCAAGAAACCGTTAAGAGGATCAACTTTGAACATTACTTGGAACATGTCCTTGTAAGTATTTCTTTCTCTTTCCTGTCTCTCATGTTTATCCGTTTTAACACTAACATTTCTTCCCAAATATTCCTAGCATGAAAACATTCCCCGGGCCCCGAAGCGTCCTTATCATGGACAACGCCCAGATCCATCACAACGGCCAAATTGAGGAGCTCGTCGAGGATCGTGGGTGTCACCTGGTCTACCTGCCGGCTTACTCCCCCAACATGAATCCGATAGAGAAAGCTTTCAGCGTACTGAAGAGCTCTCTCAGACGGCACGGCAAACTCAACAGGGGCAAAGCAGATTGAGAATTTCACCCGGCTGATCTTCACCCCGGCGCTGATGAGAAGCCTATTCCAAGGCTCAGGTTATACTGATTGATGATGCATTCAATCAGTATATAAGTATTCTCATCTTTTTTTCTTTTGGCTTGGTTATGTTTATTTTGTTTATTTTGTTATCATATCTGTTTCTTACTTGTGTTTTTAATTATTGTGTGTTTTATTTCCATTCTTATTGTTTACATATTTGTTAAGAAAACTTTCCATTCTTTTTGTTTACACATTTATGAATTAGAAATTAAATTTTCTTCACAAGATTCAAGAGGCCCCAAGTTGAGAGAGAGAGACAAAAGAATGACAGCAACAGAAAAACCAGAAAAATTATGACCAAGAATCCAAAAAAGGAACTTAAGAAAAATTACAAAGGAACTTCAAAAAAATAGTGCTCAAGTTCAAAAAGAAAGAGCCAAGTTGAAAGGAAACTTAGAACATTTAGAGTCCATTTCCTCATAAGAATCAAAAATGAAAAAAAAAAAAAAAAAAAAATGACTTAAGAAAAATTAAAAAATATGACTTGGGAAAAATTAAAAAGGAACTTGAAAAAAATAGTGGTCCAGCTTCCTCACAGAGGTCCTTCAAGTCAAACTTGAACAAAAATTAGGGCCAATTTTCTGATGGCCAAATGAATCACAAGAAAAATTGAATTAAATTCTCACCAAGTTCACTTTCACTCATCTCACTAAGTACTCCAGATGAATTCAAAGGGGAAAATGAATGACTTGCAAATACAATAAACACTAATTACAAATACAAATATAAAAATAAATGAGAGTGAGAAGTAAGACAGAAAGAAAAGGGAAAAGGAGAGAGAGGAACAAGGGGAGAAAGGGGAAAATGAATGTAAGAAAGAAAGAAGGAAATACTATTGGGTTCTAGACCCCTTCATCAAATGATGAGTATACTTCTTTGCTGAGAAAGCAATGGATCGGGCAGGGCCTTCAGGAACGCCTTTGTTGTGAAGCTCTTCTGCATTGAACCATTTGAACATCGACCAATGCGTGATGGCCAGAGTGCTGATTCCGTCATGGACTTCAGGGGAGTTTGGATTCACGTGGGCAAACTGGAGGAAATCACTGATGGTACTAGTGTTGTTGGGCGGCTTAGTTGGGGAAAGAGTACGCAGAGGCTTATTGGGGGTTTGGGGGGTTGCTAAGGCCGGTGGCAAGTTTCCATTGGAAGCGGCAAGGTTGAAGGGATTGAAGAACATGCCTGGGTGCATTGGAATGGCACCGTACGGATTTGCAAGGGGGGTTGGCGCCAGCAGTGCGGAGACAGATGGTTGTGGTGGGGGGGTGGCCTCCTTGGTCTTGTACTGGAAGAGGTCCGACTTGGGGGGGACCCTGAATGTTACCTCAGCTGGGTTGGATCTCTGCAGATCAAGATCACATCAGCTGTCTTATAAGTAATGAAGAACAAAGATGAAGAGGGAAATATACGTACAATCTCCTTGGCCCACGCCGCCGCCCGGGACATCGTCAAATGGAAGTATTCGTTTGCGTTGTTGGGATTGATGTAGACGTTGAGCTCGTGACTTCCGGTGAGATGGGCCGCGGGTTCGTGGATGCAATTGAGCTGGGTGATTAGCTCACTGAGGGTTGCCGCATTCCGTACGCCTTCAGAGGGCTTGCATGGATTGTTTTTGGCGTTCGGATTTGCATGTGATCTCTTGAGATGTTTGTATGCTGATTCTTTCTACTCATAGAAGAGATGGGATTCAGTAACAGAGAATAAGTTTCATATAATCAGTGAAAAAAAACTAACCTGAGCGAGGATCGTTGGATCCTTTTGAACCAAGCGACATACAATCTGCCGGTTCTCGGGAGTACACTCGGCGGCCAAAAGGAATTGTTGGAACGTGTCTGGAGAGTCCAGTTGCTTCTTCTGAGTGGCTGCAAAGCCACCGCCGTGGGGGATGACTAGATTCCACGTTATTTTATTGAGTTTGTTTTGATCCCGGGCGAAGATCCCAAGCCCCTCGTCTTTGTTTGTTTTGATCAAAGCAATGACAGCCCTCTTGAATCCTGTGGCTTTGTAGTTGTGTGTCCCCCAGTCAAGCGCTAGCTTCCCGGATTCCGAACTCACTTTTCGGAATTGGGGGGTGTTGGGAGTGGCGGTTCGTCGCTTGCGAGAGGTGTTAGAGAGTTGGTTAGCAATGGGGATATAGAATATAAATTCAATGCCAATTGGGGCCTCAATGCGGCCGGGGGAAGGGGACTGTGTAAGGTTGGGGACTTGCAATGAAGTGTATGTCGACGATGTTGAGCGGATAGAATTTCTTGAGTGGGGGACTTCTGGTGATATGGTTCCCACAAGCGACGGATCCAATACTGCCGAGCGGGTTTGGCTTCTGATAAAGGCATCACGGCGGCAATTGCGTTGTTTGACTAGAAATGCGGTCCCGTCGAAAGGTGTTGGCACATGCGGCTCAGAAGGGGGCGTTAACGGGTGGTTCAGCCATTTGCTGTATTCAGACGGAGATAACGATTGGTCGTGTTGATGTGGGTTCATCCTGTTGGATAAGTATAAATGCAATCAATCATCAGTCCTTGAGCTGTATTCAGTGAAAAGAATGATTGGAAATACTCACCTGCCTGGCCAAAAGGCCCAATCGATATCCTCGATATCCGACAACGGCGCCGGAGACGGTTGGTGGCAGTGGTCGGTGGTGGTGGTGGTGGTGGTGGTGGTGGTGGTGGTGGGTGGTGGTGGTGGTGGGTGGTGGTGGTGGTGGTGGTGGGTGGGGTGGTGGTGGTGGGTGGTGGTGGGTGGGGGTGGTGGTGGGTGATGGGCTGAGCATATGTAGTACTTGAATTGTGCCCCCCGGGCCCCCTTATTTCCCCGCGCACATCCCTCGCGCACGGATCTTTTCTGCTGCGCAAAAGTCACCCCGCTGCGGCAGAAAGTTTCAAGGATTGCGCAAAAAGCCGCAACCTTTTTTGGGGTGGCTGTACCCGTAACTGGCAGACATGTTTGAGCGACCTGCAAGGGACCCCTGAGATTAAAATGCAATCCGGTTCCCCGAGTGATTTGCAAGAAAGGGTCCCGCACTGTTGCCACACACCCACGGTACGCAACCAAAATGTTTTGGGCAACCTTTTTCGCCGGTGCTATAATACTCTTTGAGCATGCTTGCATCACTTCCTGGGCTATGGAGGATAGTACTTTTGCCCATGAATTGAACTGGAATGAGCAGCCGAAGTTGGACGATATTCTCGAGTGGATCAACACTTCTTCCATGCAAAGACCTCATCCTAGCATCCCTAAAGTGACCACGGGCACTGATCCTGCGTCCAACAACTATGGCTCATTGGAGCAACCGCAAGCATCGAATACCAACCTCATCTCAACTTTTGGCCAGAAAGCTTCTACCCACTGCCATCCGCCCACGATTCCTTCCGTAGAGAATCAGCACACAGTCCGCCTCCCTCAAACTTGGTGGACTGGTCACGAAGGCCCTTCAGCACAACGCCATCAGGAAAGTTGGAATGTTTTTGGTTCATCGTCATCATCATTACACCCACTTATTCCGGACTCACACACCAGCCCTCCGCCTTTGGACCTGCCAATTATGCAAGCAGATAAACTCCAAGCCTCAACCGGCTGCAACGCAAATACCGATAAATGGACGGTACCTATTGAAGTAGATGCGATGGTCGCAAACAACGGTAGATGGACGGTAACCAATGAACCAGATGCGTTGGTCAACCCTCCAGGGACCCATCACTTGGACTATCTCCAAGCAACAAATCTGGTGCCTTCCCCTAACTGCTCGGGTGAACTTGTCCACAAGCGTAAAATGAGCTCTACACTTCATCCAAATAATGATTCCACAAACAAAACACCAAAACTGACTAGTAACCCCATGGATGGGAAGAGCCAGCTTACAAAGGAGCCCTCTAGTCAACAAATTTTATACAATGATTCAGTACTAAAACAATTTCAGAACCAAGTTTTTCCAGAGGTAGAAATATCTCCTTGCATCAACCTCCTAGATCACAATCAGAAAGGAATAAATCAGGTGTTGGTTGATGAATTGATTGATCAGTACCTTTCAAAGACCATTCCCACCAATCAGCTCGAAAAAACTCCAAATTTCACATCCAGCCTTTGGGAAACACCTCTCAAAACATTAATATTTGAAGCTGGGATGTTCAAAATTCAAAACCCAACCAAAGAAGATGAATTCTTAATTGAGAGGATCAAGTCGTTCATTGGCGACAAGGGAAAACCACTAGCTATCAATAAGGATGATCCAGGGGAAGCTCAGCGACAGATTTGTCAAGCACGTGCATCCTACTTACCCAGAAAGCTAAGACCGGCTCTAAGGACAAAAGTTAGCAGAGAGCGATTTATACGGAATTCAGCCGAAAAGTTTTGGTCAAAGAGGGATTCCTGGTATCAATTCTATCAAGAAAAATCTGGGAAAAACTTTCAAGATCTTAATCTAAAACTTGATGATGGCTTCAGTACAGATCTTGTGGATCAGTTCATTTTGTATCTCTTCTATGTGGATATGATTACTTCAATTGTTGTAAAACCAGATCATACACTATCAATGCAAGACCTGAAAAATCACAACAATTCAAATAGAATACATAGTGCTGCCATGAATTTTCAACCAATTTTAAAAACATTGCATCCCTCACATGGAACAAAATCAGCCAAACTAATTAAGCAGGTTCCTCATTTTCTAACCCAACACAAAAAAGACAGCCTATATGGATTTTACAGATATAGAACAAAGGTCATGATTTGGAAAATTCTTGACAAGTGGCTTGTGCTTGAAAAAGAAGAAACACTCCATTCAATCCTCTTTGAAAGTGCCCATAAAAAGCGGTCTCAACCATTTTTTGATGACATCTTTTGCTATTCAATAACCTATCTGAATGAAAGAATTTCCAAGAATCCTGTACCTCCTTGATTTCCTTGTTATTTCCAGAATCTTCATCACATTCCTTCATCTTGACGGTAAACAATTGGTTAAATTTCCCACATCCAGAAATTAAACCTAAGGTGCAACATTAATAAGAAAACAATAAGGTGGATCTGTCAGCCTCCTTGATGCCAAGGACAAGTCCTTCTAGCTACAAGTGGTGAAAATATGTAAGGAAAGAGTGTTAAGACTCTGGGTAAGGTATGAAGGTTATAATTCCCAAAGAATATGGGGAATTTTGACGTAAAAATTAGAGAAAACAAAGTATTAATTATATTAAATAAATTTAATATAATTAAAACCAGAGGGGCCTGATAAATCAGGGGTGGTTTAGATCCCTCTAAGGTATCTTGCAAGTAAACACAGAGGATTTAGGTACCTGGAACACTGGGGCCTGTTGACACAGGGGTGGTGTAATCCCAGGAATGGAAAAGGGGGAATATCTTCAAGAAAATGGTTATTACTTACTAGTAATAAGCCTTGGGGGATCTTGGGGATATTCAGGGCGAAACTAGACAGTTTTTGACGCGCTTTGATGGGTGAATGGTGGAGCTGGATGGTCACTGTAGAGTTGTTGGGGAATGTCAGCTTGCTACTAGTTCAGAGACAACCTGACTAGAACAATAAATAAAGTAATAATTAATTAATAAAAAATACATATGAAAGAGACATTATTACATAAGTAATAATGTAACATAAATTATAAATAAACATAAGAAAAAGATAACATTTTAAAATAGAAACATTATTAAGTAGTAGTAATGCTAGAAACAAATATAATAAATAAATTAATAATAAAATAAATAATAACTCATTAACCTTTGAGATAAGTGAGAATATTATTTCATATTCTGAAAGAGCAAGTAACATAACCTAGGGTACCTCAGCCAAAGTACCCTAGAAAACTTACTCCTTCTAATAATAAAATTAACTTAAAGAATACGCCTACTAAGCGCTCAAATACTTACTAGGTATAAACATATGTAATATGAGAGTATTCTAATAAGTAGAAGTCCTCAAAATACGGGATAATTACTTAAATAAACTATGCAATTATCCTTTAAACACATAAATAAAATATTAAATAACATTTGACATAAATATCACGCTGTTTTATAGTCTTTGTATTATTATTAACTTATGCAAATACATACAGTATAAGTTAAATAATATCATAACACATGAAAGACACGAAACAGGGGATAAAGGAAACATAAGAATACTTCAAATAAGTCTAAAAGAACTTGTACAATTAAAAAAAAAAATGACAAGCTTATTTAATCACGGGAAAATAAATGTTGACACTTTTCCCATGATGTTTGCTTGTCAAATAATTGAATGGAGAGCTGTAAAAGCGCCCTCCATGCAAGTATGACAAGAACTCTCATGGTACAGAACCTTACATATGAAATAACCAAATTAACCAGAAATAAGATTCTGTACTATAATTTGATTATTTCTTTTTTATTCTATTGATCAAGTGATCAATACATGTTGTACATCAAACTAAGAGCTCTTGAAGCGCCCTCAGATGATGTCTACAGATGATTGACAGACTGTATTAATTATTGACAGCCTGTACATGTAATAATTTGATAAATTATGTCAGCTTGCTACTATGTCAGAGACAACCTGAACAAAATATATAAATATATAATAATGAAAGAGACATTATTACAAACCAACAATGAAAGAGACATTATTACAAAACAACAATAAAAGAGACATTGTTACTTATGAAAGAGACATTGTTACTCTTTACGCCATAAAAAGAGAAAAATACATATAAGAACATATAAATAATAAAATATTATTTAATATTCTGATTCTACACGTAAAATAACATAAGGGTACCTCAGCCAAAGTACCCCTGTAACTTTACTCCTTCTAGTAGTAAATCCACCTTAAACTACCATAATAATAAGTATAAACATGAATAGTAGAATATACAACCTGTATGACAAACAGAATAATCATCATACAAAAGTAAAACTATAGTACAACTCAAAGAAAAAATATGTAAACATCCCTACATACATAATTTGACATTTGTGGCCCAATTGGGATGACATATTACCAATGGTGATCATGACAGATATTCTACATGGTTACCACTTCAGTTGGACACTCTGAAGCGCACACTTGAACCATATTACATGACAGTAACTGTGGTAATGCTCCCATGTCAACAATTGACATCATTGCCAATCTGTCATGGCTCATCCTTAGTAGTTACTACTAAGAATCATGACACAAGACAGCCCTCTCTAGCTCTCCTGTTTCGCCACCAAGGCTTCAAACATAAGTACATGTGATTTTACATTACTGATCACTCAGGGCAAGCGCTTTTCCAAGCCTTAGTACCCAGAAAATTTATTCACAAGCACATCTTAGTGAAATAATTATTTAATGTTGAAATAATTATTTCCCACTAAGTCATTCATTGTGAAATCATTATGGGGTCATTCCACATAGGAATGACACCATATTTCACATCAGATCACGAACAGGATGATAAGTTCCTCCTGGTGATCTTGCCCTGATCACTGCTTCAAAAGAAGCTTGTGAAATAATATTTATTTTATTATTTAAGAAGGAGTTTTCTTCACTAAAATGAAGATTACTCCCCATCAATTTTAACACACACTAGATAACTTATTATAAGCTACAAAGGCGCTCACCTTCTCCTGTAAGTAAGGAGGACTGGCCTTTATTTATATACTATCTTCATTAGTTAAAATTCCTCAACCAAAATCCCCCCCCCAATCAATTAAATATCTTTAATTGGATTGGAAGAACCATGTATCAATCTGGTTAGCCCTTCTAGGATTAAAATCCCTTAATAGAAGTTTTGGCAGCAGGGTTAGAACCTGTTTTTTTTGATACTTAGTGTTTAATAAACACTTCAGTAATTGTTTTTATTGGAAATTGTCTATTTACACTTTTTAAGTGTAAAATACTTCTTTAGTCCTTACTGTACACGCCACAATAAGTGGAGTAGAGTACAGCAAGCTGACATACTCTGGGGGAAGTCATTTCATATGCAGTGTTTGGACTAGTAATTTGGTACAGGGGTCCAGTAATTTTAGCAAATTCTTTAATGTGTTGCCTGTAATAACTAGCAAAACCTAAAAATGATTGTAATTCCTTGACATTAGTTGGCATGGGCTTAAGCAATACAGCAGCCAATTTATTCATGTCAATAGCAATACTAAGTCCAGAAACTATATGTCCAAGTGCTTTTAATTCTTTGAAACCAAATTGACATTTGCTCATGGATATTTTCATATTCATTTTCGTAACTCTGTCTAAAACTATTGAAAGTTTTTCCAAATGTTCTTTCCAGTCTTGACTAAAAATAATGATGTCATCAATGTAGATAATAAGCCAGCCTTCACGTAATTCCTTGTGGAATTCTATGTCCATCATTCTTTGGAAGTGAGAGGGGACATTCTTAATTCCAAAAGGCATTCTTTGGTACTCATAAATTCCCATATGTAATATTATTCTCATTAAGTATCTACTGTCTTCATGAATTACATTCTGATGGAAACCTTTGAGTACATCCATACAAGTTATAAATTTTGCATCTTTTAGCTGAGTCAGTGCTTCACTGATTTTGGGCATGGGGTATCTGTCAGGTATGGTATAATTATTATGACCTCTAAAGTCTCCAACCATTCTTGATTTTCAATTATGCCAAGCAATAATAACTGGGGTAGTAACTTCTACATTTTCATTTGCTCCAACTTTGCGTAAAACATTCATTCTTACTAATTCTGTAACATGTTGCTGTAAGGCTTCTCTACTTCTGGGGGAAGCAGGATAAGCAGCTTTCCTTAAGGCAGGAGGATAAGGTCTAGTAGTATTAAGATTAATTCTTACTTCATGTCCTCTAATGCTTCCAAAGGGTTCATCAGCAGTGGCAAATGCAAGTTTCTTTTTATGTAGCAAATTCTTCAGTTCCTTTAATTGCTCATCATCTAAAGTTTCAGCAATCTTTGCTTCCAATATTGTATTATCAAAGTTAGAATTATTAATAGAATTACATTCAAGTTGTTCCAGGTTCATTTTGTCACTTATGCCAAGTTCAAACTTGTTCATAAGGTCACCTCTGAAGGTAAAATATCTTCCATTAGAATTTATTACGTCTATTCCATAGTTAATGATATAATCATTTCCTAAAATGATGTATTTCATTTTAAAATCTTCCATAACTATTAATTCAGTGCTAATCTGAATACTTTGCCTGTTATGAGGGAATATAATATCTAATTTTATAATACCTAGTGGTTTTAATTTGCTGTTACAACTGTAGAACTTCTCAGACTTAATGGGGATTAATTCTTTCTTCCATTGTGGTAATATCTTATCTAATAAATTTGGACCAATAATAGAGCAGAAGGCTCCTCCATCAATTAAACATTTAATTTTAAACTTGTTACATATTATATTAGTGATATTAGTACCACCAGTCTTATGTATTTTTCTAGAATGCATCTCATTGGACAAGTGTAATTTCTTAATGTTCATAGGTTTGGATTTATCTTCCATTTTAGAAATATTAGATATGATTAATTCTTCTTTTGAAACAATAGCATGAGTACTATGAATATCAGACTCAGAATCAAGGGAGTCAGAATCAGAATCATCTGGCAAAGATTCTATACTAGATTGGGAATCATCATTAATTGGGACCAAGTTATCATCAATATTTTCAATGCAGTGTACTTTCTTACTAGATTTCTTATTGGGACATTTATTGGATCTATGTCCTTTCTTTCCACATTCATAACACATAATTTCTTTCTCAGAAGTGTCTTAGGTTTCCTTCTGGTCTGATTTCCTGGAATCTTTATAATTATCTCTTTTGACAGATTTATACTTATCTTTCTTGTCTTTTCTTTTAACATTGACAAGACTTTCCAGTTGATTAATGAATTCAGTTAAATCACTGTCACTTTGAAGAACTCTACGCATCATGTACTCAGTATTGTGATCTAATTGTCCAAGTAATTTATCATTAATAGAGGCATTGTCTACATCTCTTTCAATGGCTTTAATTCTGTTCACTTGTTGTGTAACCCAATCAGATGGTTCTACATCACTCAGTATATCAAATCTGCTTCTTCTGAAGTTGGTTTTCACTTTTCTCTTCCATTCAGGAGTGCTAAATTTATTAATGATTTCCTTTTTCCAGAATAACCAATTTTTATTGCCAGGTACTTCTTTTTTCCTAGAATTATACCATGAATTTGCAACTCCAGTAAGAATTGAATTCAATTTTGAGCATATAATTTGATCAGGGGCATTAGTGTCTTCCTTCAAGTTGTCAATCCAATCAATAAATTTGAAGTGGTCATATTCTCCCACTCCAGAAAAGGTTAGCCACTCATTAGTCTTTGGCAGACCTGCTAACACTAATTTGTGGATGGCCTTGTCTTCATCCAAAGTATTAATGGTGGATGTGGCCACTCTAATTTGTTGATTATTAAGATTTGGTGTAGCAGTTTGATCCCTGCTTGGTTCAATCTGGGTACTCTGTAAAGGTGAAGGGGTCACATTGGCCAATTGAGTTGTAATGACTGGAGGAATAGATTGACTGTCATCTACAATGTCATTAATAGTATCATGTCTGCTCCTTGGTTGGGCATCTCTAGTCAGGAGTTCTTCCAACTTGTGCATGATATCTGAGTTGTTTTTGGTCATTTCTGACGTAACACATGTGAACTGTTTCTCAATTCTGTTCACTACATCTTCAAAGGTTCTAAATTGAGAATCTACTTTATTAGTAGTATCTGATTGTAAATTCTTAATTTTTAATTCCAATTGTTCCACTTTCTTAACAAGATCTTGGTTGGAATTACCTTGCTCTTCAACCCAGTCCTCAATTCTGGTCATAGAATTAGACAATTGTTTACTAAATGTCTTACAATGGTCAGCCAATTCTACATTAAACATATCAATTTTGGTATCCATTTCAGTTAACCTCTGTTGAATAAGATATAATGTACTATCTTCTGAGTTTACCTGCTCATCTGTGGCTCTCATAATTTTACGGCATAATTCTTGTGAATCATTGGATAGAGCTTTGTTACTATTGTTCATAGCATTTACTACATGTTGAAATGTGGTAATTTGTTGATGTTGTTCAGGGGTACAAGTAGAATTGTTTGAGTCATTAATTACTACACATGGGGAACTTTGTGTTCTAATTTTTTGACTAGATGATGGGGAAGTGTTACAATTTATGGGGATTCTTCCATCTGGCGCTCTTGACGGGCTATTTTGCCTTGCTCCAGATGCTGATAAGTCCCTTGGAGGGATCTCCCTAGGCGTACCATCTCTGAATAAATCTGGTTGCGCCACTGAGTATTCTTCCCTGTGTTCCTGGGATGTCTGGAATTGACATTTCTGCCCTTGGGACCACGGGGATTTTGGGTTCTGATTGGAGTGTTGGAAGGATTGGGGGGAGAGAAAAGGATTCCTGGAGACAAATGCAGTGGGTTCCAATCTTTGGTGCGGTAGAGGGCTGCTGGCAGACCTTTGAGGCTGACCATCTGACGGAAATCCTCCTGGCAGTAACTTAGATGGGCTTTCACAGCATTGAAGCTGCTTCTGTTTCTCACATCTTTCAACCAATACTTGTTTTCCTTCATCCTGTAATAGAATCTCTCAAATTTTTCCTCTGCTGTGACTAGAATCAGAGGAAATTGACTTATTATCAGTCTTTTTACTTCTATAAATAATTTTATTTAAGGATTCTTGTTTGCCTGGGGGCAAAACTGACGCCGGTGGAAATCCAAGTCCTGGCTCTGGCTCCCTGGTGCGGCCATTGTAACCTCTATATCTAAGGGAAGGAGGAGTCATGGTAAGAATGCGTAAAAAAATTTGTTAGTGGGAGATTTTTAATAAGGATATAATTTGTTAAGGATTTAATTCACCAGATGACTTGTCTGATGGAGTAACAGAGGCTTCTCTGTTAGTGGTAATCTCAGAGGTTTCTCTAGTGTCACGGGCTGTAGTGGTCTTGTCAGACACTTTCAAGATATCCAATTCAGGAGTGAGTTTGTCTACGTTGGTGGACACTAAAAACAAAAGAAAATTAGTAAAAATGTGTTAAATTTTTACTTATTTAAAGATGTTTGCTTACTCTTCAGATTTTTTCTTTGAAGAGGGCTTGAAAGGGTTATTGTTTTATAGAGAAAAGAGATATAAAGTAGTGTGAATTTGTTACTTTATTGGGAGTAGTAGTAGTTGTACTATGATTTATATGCGGTAAAATCAAGTTGCTTGTTGTGAGTATGACAAGACTTGAAAGGAGTCTGCTTTTATGTCTAAAATTCCAGGTGGAAATGACAAAAAATGAGCTGAATTTTTAGTAAGATGTGCCTGAGAGGGGATTAGTCTTCCTTTCAGGTTGAGAGAGTGGATGTAAACTGATCAAATTGATCTGTTTGACAGTTGAATTTGTTATTTTTAATTGTTTTTATGTGTTCAAATCACGGAGAGACTCGACGTGATTTGTGAGATGTATTTGAAAGGGGATTATTCTTCCTTTCAGGGTGAGAAGGTAAATTTAAACTGATAAAATGATCTGTTTTACAATTGATTTAATTAGTTTACACTAATTCTATTTTTATTTTGGATAAATCACGGAGATACTCGACGTGATTTGTGAGATATTCCTGAAAGGGGATTAGTCTTCCTTTCAGGGTGAGAGATAATGTGTAAACTTTATCAAAATGATCTAATTTACTTTTAATTATGTTAATGTACTTTCTTTTACTATGTACAAATCACGGAGTTACTCTTAAACGTGATTTGTGAGATAAAAAGTCTCGACGGGGCTAATACACAGTGTTCTCGATGTGTAATAATGGAATAGATCAGACAGTTGTATTCTGCTGATTTTTCCCGTTATTTTGATGTACTCAACACCTTGATAGCTCAAGTATTGAGTGAGAAAGTCTAACGTCAACAATTCTTATGATTGGATATAAGGGTCTTATCCGTGTATTACACTGTAGAATATATGCTGGAACTTCCAGAAGTGCGTCGGCGCACGTATGTATACTGTAGATCCTGGAATATCTGGGGAATACAGTATGTAACACGTGATAAGGCTAGAAGATCAATCTTCTGATCACCTATGTAATATGTAGTATACACCTGGTATGTACTACGGTGTGTATTACCACCTATATGCAGTAACTATGTGTATTACCACTATGTATTTCGTGATCGAGGAGGATTTGTAGGGATCAGGGGACTAGTGCCTTGGGATTGGAGGCTCTAGAGATTAAGGAAACGGGATTTTAGTGGTGTAAATCTACTACTGCGGTTCGAATGGTCTACTCAGAATTTCTCTATGAGTAGTGGATCTACTAGAACGTAGAACTTTGAAGGGATTTTTATTGTAAAAAGGCAGTTTTTCTTGTTTTTTGATCAATATCTTCAGCCAGATATTGGTTTTTAATTTTTTATATGTTTTTTAGTTTATTATTTCGAGTTTTTCTCAATTTTTGTAGGGTTTTTATTTTTTCTTAGACTCAAATGTGGGAAATAGACTTTGTTTTTTATTGCAATTTTAGAATTTTATAGATAAGAAATATAGAAAAAATAAGCGGTATTTTTTATGATTTTATATTTTTCCTGTAGTTAAAAGCAGTCAATCTTGGATCTTTGTTCCTTCTACTGTTTCTAAGGAGATATCTAGGGACTTCTGGAGGGTCACAATCCAAAAAAGGGGCAACAGACACGTAAGTATTGTTAGAAGAATTTATATCACAGTATATATCATTAAAGGGTGGATTTCCTTCTTCTAAAGCTGATCTAATTTCTTTTTTGACAATTTTAGTGTGCTCTTCTTTGGTTAATACGTCAGATTCTTCAGTATTAAGCAAAGTGCCGTCAGGGGAATAAGTATTAGTGAGTCCAAGTTGTTTAATTTTAGTCCAGGTGCAGTTGTAAAACTGATCTTCTCCCTCTATGACTTCAGTTTTTATCACTAGCTGTGATGTGATGATATTTTCTGGGTTGTCCAATTGATAATATCTTTGCTGAAATAGGTTGGAATTCTTCTTAAAGTCACAGATAATTTCTGGCATCTATCAAAGGGCCATTTTCACGAAAAATAAAAAGGTAAGGAGGTGTTAGTGATGATTTTTTAAGGGTTAAAGGGTGAAAAATCACGGATAAATAAAGGCCAGACCCCCAATTGTCAGCCTGGGTGTGGAACTAACCGTGGTTAATGGTTGTAACTGAGTTAGGTTGATGGTGTAAAGTGGTTTGGGTAATGTTTAAGTCCTGTAAAAAGGTACTTCCTCAATCAGTAAGTCTTGTCTGAGAGGCTTGCTCTAATTGCTCTAATTAGGCGCATCCAAATCAATACAAAGTATTAATAGGCATCCAAGGAGATACTCACTTGGGTTCGTGGTGACTACCTTATTGAAGGTAGGTTGTGGCCAATTCTTGAGGTAATAACAGTATTAAACTATAGATTACACTGCCAGCATAATTGCCTAGGATGAAGTCATCCCAGTTAAACTGGGATGCACTCAACCAATTTAAACTTGGTTGAAATCAACTGATGAAATATAAATCCAAGGGACGCCCCTTGGTTTTATATTTCATTGGTTGAGGTCAACCTACTTTAAATTGGTTTTTTTGCATCCTAGTTTAACTGGGATGAACTCAACCTAGGCAATTATGCTGGCAGTGTTATCCAGAATTGGGGGATTGTTGGAGAATGGGGAACTAAGCAAGGTAAATAACTCTAAGGTATGTACTGTGCTATGGTGTTCTACATATTCTCTGAGGGATAAACAACTGTTTACAGTCTGTTTATATATTGTAAGAGCTCCTCAAGGGGGAACTGTGAGCGCTTCCATGACCTGGGAGGTACTGTGGAACTTCATGGGCAAGACGGATCCTTTTGGGAGGATCTGTTAATGTTTATGATGTGATTTCTACTAAGGCTGTGTTATGGGACACATCTTTGATCAGTAGTCCTTAGTGGGATTGGATCACATCATGACATTTGTATTAATTGATCTGTTATTAATAGTAATAAAGTTAATAACTTATAATGATGTCATTTATTATTGGTACATCTTATAAGTATTAATTATTATAATATTAATAAGTTCTTTTATTAATAAGATATTAAAGTACATATCTTATACATGAAATATTCCAATGTTAAGGAATGTGGGCGTAATCAGAGGGGAAAAAGTGACATCTGTTACTCTGGATATTTCACGTGAAAGGAGTGCAAAGGGCCTACAAGTTATGTATCTTGTATAACAGGAGTACATAGCTTAACCAGAATTATTCATGAGTTTCTAATGAATATATTATTAAAGTATTTATATTAATTATTGTAATTAAGGTACTTTAATGATTATAATAGTAATGTAATAATAATAATGAATGTATAATAATAATAAATAAGAATAGTAATTATTATTAGAGATAATAATAATTAATAATAATTGCAGTTACGTGGTACATGTCAGGTACTGTGATATGTACTCAGTGGCTGACATCCTTACTTACAGGAGAAGGTGAGCGCCTTGGTAGCTTATAATAAGTTATCTAAGTATATTTTAAAATTGATGGGGAGGTTGCCTTCAATTTAGTGAAGAAAACCTCCTCGTAAATAATGAAATAATTATTATTTCACATGCTTGTTGGGAGCAGTGATCCGGGTAAGATAGCCAGGGGGAAATGATCACCCTGTTTGTGATCTGATGTGAAAAATGGTGTCATTTCTATTTAGAATGACCCCATAATTATTTCACAATAAATTACTTAGTGGGAAATATGTATTTCAGCAATAAATAATTATTTCACTAAGTAATACTTGTGAATAAACTATCTAGGGACAAGAGCTTCAAAAAGCGCTTTCCCTGAGTGATCATTGATTTGAAATCACATGTAATTATGTATATAATACATACTACATAAGTTATGTAATTTTATACATATGTAATCTTATAGTATATATTACTATGGGTTATGCTGGGATTTTCCAGGATTTTCATGGAAAAAACTATACCAATAAATGGTTCTTTATCCATTTATTGCTTGTTTGAAAATTGATTTGCCAAGGATTTTCTTTAATTACATTTTCCTTTGATTTTTGATAAAAAATAGATATAATTTAGATTATTTTATCAATGTTTTTTACATGTGGTCATGAGTGTGGCGTGAAAACAGAGCCTTATGTATCAACCAGATATTTCTAAGCTTATTCTTAGCTGTTAGACTGTTATACCAATTGTTGAAACAGTCAAGTATAATTTCTGTTATAATCAAAAAGTCTAGTAAAATAACATAAAATAAAATAAAAATAAATAATAATACAATTAAATATTATTAATTATTTCAACTTGCAGTTTCAAGTGTTACATTTTATATGTAATATCTTGGTGGCTGACACACAACACCTTATTTCCGTGACTGGAAATGGGGTTTAAGAATATGTGTATGTATATATAAGCATACAATAATTCAAGTCCCTTTTTTATTAAAGGTGCTTGCTAATTATAAATTGCTGATTTACATGATGAAGGAGTGAGAATTAGGGGTACTAATGAGTGAGGTACCCTACGGTAATTTTAGTGTAGATTCAGAATGTAAAATAATATCTTAACTATTATTTGATATTCTATGTAATTTTTTAATAAGTAGTGTAAAAATCCTGTGAAAGGCTGCTCTGCAATATTAGCAAGCTGACATTCCCTACCACCAAGATAAGTCTCCTGAAAAAAAAGGTAAGTTTCTACAAAAAAAAATAACTTTTTAAGAGAACAAGAAAAAAATCCAAGAGGACCTCTTGGATGCTCTGTAATTTCTCAGATGTATTGCTCCATCTGGGATATTATTTTCAGGTAACCAATCATCTTTATCCGCTGATTGGTTCTTATATCTGACAAGATAAAGTCTTGTATCTTTTCCTTGTATCCTTTCTTTTTTATCTTTCAGGATTTTATGTACTTTCAGTTGTCCAGAAGGTGGGACCTCAATCAGGGGAACTGGTTGTTGAGTAACTGGTTCATCTTCAGATCTAGATTGGTATTGTTTCACCAGACTGACTGGGAATACTGGGTGTTCTCTTGATAGTTCCTCTGTCAGTATGACTTCCACAGCATGTTTTCCATGAAGCTGTTTAATGGTAAAGGGACCTATAAAAGGGTGTTTTAGCTTCCTGCTACCTCCCAAGTTATTGAAGTTAATAGTGGACAAAAGGATCTTATCTCCTATCTTAAACTCAGGTTCTTTATGGCTCTTATCCCATCTTTTATCATTTAAAGTATCTTTGGGAATATGTGGTATCCATCCTCTTTCTAATACATATGGATCTTCTTTAGTGGAAGAATGTTTACTACTACTATAAGCAATTTCCAATGCAGGCAGTGGAATAACCCAATCATGAGTGTACCCATCATGATTCTTAAACTCAAATCCAAAGGAGCAGAATCTACGTAGCATATCTTCCAGAGTTTGTATCATTCTTTCTGCTAGTCCACCTGCTGAGGGTGATAAGCTGTAGAGAAAGCTAATTTAGTACCAAGCATGTCATGGAGGTTTCTCCAGAATTCTGATGTGAATTTGGGATCTCTGTCACTAATTATAATCTTGGGTATACCTACATCAGCCATATTCCTATTCCAAAATAATAGGGCAACTTCCATGGCAGTATTATCTTTATGATTAGGTATGAACCTGGATCTCTTGGAGAATCTGTCTACAACTACTAGTACTGAGTTTTATGAGAAGGATCCTCCTGGGGTTAGGCCTGTTACAAAGTCCATGTTTATGATTTCCCACTTGTTAGCTGGTTCAGATATTTTCTGCAGTAAGCCAAATCTTTTTCCAGTTTGTTTGTTGCCTTTCTGAAACGCATCACAAGATTTGATATAGTTGTGTACTTTTTATTTCCAATTACTCCACCATGCTGTATATTGAATTCTCTCTACTGTCCTTTCCTCAGAAAAGTGTCCAGTATTTACATTATCATGGCATTCTTTCAGAATGTTGTCTATTTGGGAAGGGTCACTTAGCACTGGCACACTTGAATGCCTATTCCTGAAATATAGAAGTCCATCTGGGAGACTGAAATTTCCAAGCTTATAATGTTTGGCTAATTTTTCTGGTAGACTGGCTATTAGTTCTGGTGAACTGTTGTCATTTCTAAGTATTTCTACTAACTTTAACAATTCAGGATTCTTGTCATAGCTATTCTTGACTAATTCATAAAATTCATTGTCCAAGTCACACACATGAATTCCTAGGATGGGAAATATTTCTTCATCTTCTGGGTCATAAGCTGGATTATCTGGGTTATTTGGCAAGGCCCACCTACTGAGGCCATCTGCATTTTTGTGCTTAGCTCCTGAGTTATGAATAATAGTCATATGTCCCCTATACTGCTGAATTGCAATTTGCCATCTGAGCATATGTCTATTAGGGGTCTTCATATTCATCAAGGCTCTTACAGCTGTGCAGTCAGTCACCACTAGGAAGTTAGACCCTTCAAGATAGTAATGCAACTTCTCCAGAGCCCATAAAAGTGCTAAACACTCCATTTGACTTGCTCCATATTTCTTCTCAGTACTCTTGATTTGTCTTGAGATGAATACAATGGGTTTCTCTATTGGTTTATCCTCTATTATATACTCCTGATGAAGGGCTTCTCCTAAACCATCTAGGCATGCATCAATATACAGTACAAATGGTTTAGTATAGTCAGGCTGAGCCAATACTGGGGCGGTGGTAAGGAGTTTCTTTAACTCTTCTTAATTTTGTACTCTATCATAGGTAATTTCAAATATTGTATCATGATTACAGAGTGCATGAAGGTTTTTACTTATATTAGTAAAGTTGGGGACATGTTGGCGGTAATAGCTGCAGAAACCTAGAAAGGACATAATTTATGTTCTATTCTGAGGCATGCATTTCATTAAGACTGCTGCTACTTTATTCTGGTCTATAGCTAGAGAGAGACCTGAGACTACTCTTCCTAGTGCTTTAAGTTCTCCATATCCAAAGTTACACTTTTTGATGGACATTTTTAACCCTGCTTCTATAGCAGTTTGAAGTACTATATTGATCTTTTCCAGATGAGTTTCCCAGTCATCAGAGTAAATGATAATGTCATCTATGTCAGCCACCAAGATATTACATATAACATGTAACACTTGAAACTGCAAGCTGGAATAATTAATAATATTTAATTGTATTATTATTTAGGGAATTAATAAAAAAACCCGGTTTTTCCGCGTTAACACCGGGTTTTCTGCGCAGCTGCGGCTGCGCAGTGCACCCAGTTTTCCGCATTTACACCTGGTTTTTTTTAATTTTTAATTTTTAAGCAAATAGCATGTGGAGCGCGGCATTTGATGGGTGTGACCTCCCCAATCATCCTCATTCGATATTTTATTTAAAACAAATAAAATAAACAATTAAAACAAGGAAAATAAACAAAACAAAACAAAACAAAATTATGGAGGGCTGCATTTGATGCGCGTGACCTCCCCAATCATCCTCATTCAATATTTTATTTGAAACAGATAAAGTAAACAAGGAAAAAAAGGAAAATAAACAAAACAAAACAAAATAAAATTATGGAGGGCGGCATTTTAAATAAGTAAAACAAGTAAAATAAACAAAATTAAATAATATAAAATCAAATAAATAAGAATGAATGAAATGAATAAAATAAAATTAATTAATTAATTAAAAGCAAGAGACATCATTGCAAGTTAATCATTTATGAATAACGCAACCTCCTCAATCATCCTCATTCAAAACTTTATTCAAAACAAATAAAATAAATAAGTAAAACAAGTAAAATAAACAAAATAAAATAAATAGAATAAATGAAATGAATAAAATAAATAAAGAAAATAAAAAGCAAGAGACATAATTGCAAGTTAATAATTATTAATAAATAATAGATGTAATTAACAACAAAGAGACATTAGTACAGACTAAGAATGCGCACACAAATAATAAGTATAAGAAAGAGAAATTGTTATAAACACTACTGATAACAACTAGAAAATGCTTACAAATGGTGAATCTAGGCCTGAATTAAATTCCTGAACCAATATGTAATGTGTAATAATTATCTTACATGTAACACTCCAAAGCATCATACAATGTACCATACCGCTGTGTAGCATTATATTTCCATTTCTTTGTCATGAAATCTGATAACGAGTTAATTTTATAATCAGTATTTGTTTCCAATGAATTATTCAACCTCTAAAGTGTATGAATCCATTTACAAACTCCCCAAATATCTTGAAGGACAGGCGTGAAGGTGTTTAGAAATAAATTCTGTCCAAAAATCATAAAAGACAACCAGTGATTTTAAGAATAAACTGTTTGTCACATGAAATCCTACACCCCTTCAAGTGTTTTAAAAAGATTTAAAACTTGGAGAAATCCTGAAAATTGAGCTGTGGGGATTTTTTTTTGAAAAAACCAGGTGTACGGGCAAAAGAAAATAGAAGACATTGTTTTTTTGGAAAATAAAAAATACCATAAATTTCTACACCCCTGGAAGTATATTAAGAAATTTCAAAATGTTGAAAAAAAATTAAAATCCGCCCTCAAAAAAATAATTAAAAAAACTGGGTTTAAAAGCGGAAAACCGAGTGTGCTGCGCAGCAAATTTGACATTGCCGCTGTGTAAAACGGGGTGTAAACGCGGAAAAACCAGGTTTTTTTATTAATGCCCATTATTTATTTTATCTTATTTTATTTTATTTTATTTATGTATGTTTTACTTGACTTTCTGATTATAACAGAAATTTCACTTAACCGTCAACAATTGGTATAATAGTCTAACAGTTAAGAAAAATCTTATAAATATCTTACTGATACACAAGGCTCTGTGTTCAAGCCACACTCATGACCGCATGTAGAAAACATTGATAAAATAATTTAAATTATATCTATTTTTTATCAAAAATCAAAGGAAAATGTAATGAAAGAAAAACCTTGGCAAATGAATTTTCAAACAAGCAATAAATGGATAAAGAAACATTTATTGGTATAGTTCTTTCCATGAAAATCCTGGAAAATCCCAGCATAACCCATAGTAATATATACTATAAGATTACATATGTATAAAATTACATAACTTATGTAGTATGTATTATATACATAAGTACATGTGATTTTAAATCAATGATCACTCAGGGAAAGCGCTTTTTGAAGCATTTGTCCCTATATAATTTATCCACAAGTATTACTTAGTGAAATAATTATTTATTGCTGAAATACATATTTCCCACTAAGTAATTTATTGTGAAATAATTATGGGGTCATTCTAAATAGAAATGACACCATTTTTCACATCAGATCACAAACAGGGTGATCATTTCCCCCTGGTTATCTTACCCGGATCACTGCTCCCAACAAGCATGTGAAATAATAATTATTTCATTATTTATGAGGAGGTTTTCTTCACTAAATTGAAGGCAACCTCCCCATCAATTTTAACATATTCTTAGATAACTTATTATAAGCTACCAAGGCGCTCACCTACTCCTGTAAGTAAGGAGGACTGGCCTTGTCCCTTATAACTATCTTATTAGTTAAAATTCCTCAAAAACTCCCCCCAATAAATTAATATTACTTAATTCTATTGGAAGAACCATGTCATAATCTGGTTAACCCTTCTGTGGAACTTTATTTCCAACAGAAGTCTGGTATCAGGCATTTAGAACCTGTGTATTTACTACTTAAGTGTCCTTACACTATAGTATTTACCTTATAAAGCTTACAATCTGTTATTTACACTTTTAAAGTGAAACATTTTCTTTTATTCCTCTCTGTACACGCAAAATTCAGTGGAGTAGAGAAAAGGAAGTTGAAAATCTCTACTTTACCTGTTTCCCCATGCTCAATCCTATATGTCCGGTGTCCCTCCCCGTATCCCAGAAAGGTGCCAGCTGTTCCCCGATCCCCAAACTATCCTAAGGCCCTGTTTTTAAGGAAGATGGCTTGAAGACCAAAAGGAAACAATCTTTTAAGATTTGGTGTTTTTTGAAATCTTTTTTCATATGGAGAAGAAAAGTTGATGGATTTACAAACGGTTCTATTTTCTAGATATACGGCTGTATTGCATGCTTTGGCCCAGTATCTTTGACTCAAGCCGCTTTGCTTAGAATAAAAATGGGCCTTTTTGAAAGTTGTTCTAATTCCTCTTTCTGCAAACGGGTTGTTCTCTGGGGTGTATGGAGCAGTTGGAAGATGAGTGACGCCCTTCTCTTCGTAGAATGCCAATAAGGCTTTATTCTTAAATTTGGTACTGTTTTTGGAAATCAGATGTGCTATTCTTTTGGCAGATATGTTCTCAATTTGGTTACAGATTGTTTTGATGATTTGGTTGGTCTTGGATTTGAGTGTCAAGAAAAATATCCAGATATAGTGAGAATAACCATTGACTATGCGGAGGAAGTACCAATGGCCGGATTTGGACGGTGGGGAGATTGGGCCGCACAGGTCTAAGTGAATATATTCCAATCTTCTTGAGGCTTAAGGAAATGAACTAGGGAAGGGATCTTTGTGACGCTTTCTGAGATTGCATTCAATGCATTCAAACTTCTCAATCTTGTTGAGGGGAAACATTTTCTGCAAGTATTCAATAGAGGGGTGTCCAGCGGCACGATTGAGCGCTAAAATATGAGGGTTCACCAACGGTTGTACAGAAACCCAAGCAGAGATGTTGGAGTGTCTGATAATAAAATTTCTGGCTGAGAAAGATCCATCCAGTACAATTCTTTGGTCTTCGTCAATAACTTCAATTTTTTTGTTATTTTTTGGTTGTATGGTAAGTCCGGATTGTAGGAAGGTAGATAGACTTCTCAAGTTTGAAGACAGGCTTGGAATGAGGAGGGAGTTTTTAAGATACAGGAAGAACCATGAAGGCAAGGTCCAGTAGAACAGTTCCTTTTCCAGTGATGCACATGGTATTTCCATTGGCTTGGAATAAAGTATCTTTGTGTTGATGAAGGTCAGAGAAAACATGTGGTGAGTTGAACATAGGGGAAGAGGCACCCAAATCCGGTATGAGCTCCCCAGATCTGACGGATAGTGCTGAAATTAGGACTTTTTTGACTTTATCTTGAGAGGGGGTCTTGTTTTTTAATTGGATTTGAAAAAAGTCCACTTCCTTATGTCTTGTGAGAGGGTTATGACCCCAATTGGTTCACTTAGGGCCATCGGGGTCTTATTGAAATCAAGTAGGTTGATAATTGCCCAAGTAGCAATCACCAAATCTAACAGTGGGTGCAGTATTCAACCACTCGGTGCGCCACAAACGTTGAATGTCAGCCAAGATCCTCACACGCATAGAGATCAGTAATCCAGGTGCATCAAATTGTGGATCAACCAAGTCCTTCCAGCTTCAGATTAAAACAGTATGAGGCGATTCCAATAATGCACTTGATGAACACAGTGTCTGGAGTAAGTCAAGGGCAACCTTTAAGCCGCCATATAAATGGACCAATAAAACATTCTGAGCCGGACTGCGGTTTTCTTCCTTGGAGAGAAAGTCGGTTTGGTCTACGTAACGGTTGAATAGAGAAATTATGGTCTGCAAGCCACCGCTGTCGTACAAAAGGGGACAAGATTAAGCTATTCAGGGTTGAGCAACTTCCTCTTTCCTCTGTGAGCAACTGGAATGCCGTGTTTAGGCAGACGGTGAGATATGCAGAATTCGAGAACAAATCATCCAGCAAAAAAAGAGGTAATCACATGAGCAACAATAAGCAATGGCTATAAGAAGCAGAAAGGGAATCATACCTGCACCCGGCCATACCAAGTGACCTGATAGAACGTGTGCATGTCAGCCTATGTGATGCCAAGGAGTAATCCTTCTAGCTACACAAGGTGAAAAATAAAAGATAAAGAGCAATATAAAGCTCTGGGAGGATTTATAAGAGGTAATCCCAATAAGGATATGACGCCAGGAAGAAACAATCATCACTTGTCTACAAGTGACATCAGAAAGTACAAAGGCCCCTTTATACTTTGCTATGTCACTTATAGACAAGTGATCATTGTTTTTTCCCTGGTGTGAGGTATGAAAGATAATTAATTATATTAAATAAATTTAATATAATTAAAATTATGAGGGGCCTGATAAATCAGGGGTTGTTTAATCCCTCAAAGGTATCTTGCAAGCAGAGGATTTAAGTACCTGAACACACTGGGGCCTGTAAACAGGGGTGGGTTAAATCCCAGATAAAAGATGGGGGGGAGAATCTCAAGAGAAAGGTTGATCTACTTACTAGTAATAAATTACCTTTACAGACTTGAGGTTCTTCCAGGGGGAAATTGGGCAGTTGGGAGCGCTTGGAAAGGGTGTTGGAAGAGCTGGGTGGACACTGGGCAATTTCAGGGGAGTAAGAAGGGGCTAAAGAACAGATACTAGGACCTTACCAGACAGAATAACAAGTTGTAAAGCTATGTAAGTGGGTAAAGGTTGTAGTATATATGTTAAAGCATGAGGAGGAAAAATACAGGGGGAACAAGGGCTACTTAAATGCCTTTCTGGAGCCCTGTAGCCCTGATGGCGAAACACAGGATGTATTTTTGGCTATGGGAACATTTAAAAGGAAGGGGTTAAGATTTAATACAAATGTATGTAATTGTTTAATCAAATTTCCATATGTACAGGCTGTCTACTATTGGTACAGCCTGTCTAAGCTCTATTGGTTGCATCTTGAGGCGCTTCTGAACGTCTGACAAGGTTTTTTAGATGTGTTGATCAAATGTTTTCATTACATGTCAAAATGTGTTGATTAAATATCACATGTACCTGTTGATCACATTTGTCAGAGTTTAATTGTTTTGTATTGTGGTCAATGTGAGATACATGTATTTGGTTTTTCTGTGGGCGCTTCAAGAGCTTCTTGTTTGAACCCTGTCATGCAGGCTCTTTCGGGAATGCATGACTGCAGGGATCTGTCAACAGCTAATTTCCCACTAAGGATGTAATACTGTCACGCTCTGTGATGCCAAGGACTGATATCCTTCTAGCTACACAAGGTGCAAGGCTAAAAATAATATGTAATAAATTATTTTAGAGGTTTTAATCTTTTTTATTAATATTAAAAGATTATAAATTTAATTGGGAGGGGCCTGCAAGCAGGGGTGTTTTGGATGCCCTCCAAAGGTGTTTGTGATAATACACAGAAGCTTTGTAACCTTTTACACTGGGGCCTGCAAGCAGGGGTGTTTAAGTGCCCAGTAAAAATAGTGGCTAAGAAAGGGCCACAACTCCTAGTGAAACAAGACTTACTGTAGGCTTTAAGAGGAGGAGGGGGGGCTTTCTTAAGGTAAACTGGACAGCTGGAAGCGGTTGGAAAGGTGGACTTGTTGACTGGACAGAGTTGGGTTTGAGGAAAAGAGGCTTTGAAGTCTTGAAGACTGATTTACTGGGCAGGACACTAGTAAGCTGGACTGGTGGAATGCTGATGGTAAATATGATAAAGCTGGGGAATCAAAATACAGGGGGAAGAAAGGGCCTCTTAAATGCCTTTCTGGAGCCCTGATGGCGAAACACCAAGTGGTATTTTGGCTATGGGAATACTACAAGGAAGGAGTTATCCTTAGTAGAAATAAATGATGTAATTTATCAAATTATTATATGTACAGGCTGTCCATAATTGATACAGTCTGTCAATCATCTGTAGACATCATCTAAGGGCGCTTCAAGAGCTCTTAGTTTGATGTACAATATGTATTGATCACTTGATCAATAGAATAAAAAAGAAATAATCAAATTATAATACAGAATCTTATTTCTGTTTAATTTGGTTATTTCATATGTAAGGTTCTGTACCATGAGAGTTCTTGTCATACTTGCATGGAGGGCGCTTTTACAGCTCTCCATTCAATTATTTGACAAGCAAACATCATGGGAAAAGTGTCAACATTTATTATTTTCCCGTGATTAAATAAGCTTGTCATTTAGTTTAATTGTACAAGTTCTTTTAGATTTATTTGAAGTATTCTTATCTTTCCTTTATCCCCTGTTTCGTGTCTTTCATGTGTTATTATATTACTTAACTTATACTGTATGTATTTGTATAAGTTAATAATAATTCAAAGACTATAAAACAGCGTGATATTTATGTCAAAAGTTATTTAATATTTTATTTATGTGTTCAAAGGATAATTACATAGTTTATTTAAGTAATTATCCCGTATTTTGAGGACTTCTACTTATTAGAATACTCTCATATTACATATGTTTATACTTAGTAAGTATTTTAGCGCTTAGTAGGAGTATTTTTTAAGTTAATTTTATTATTAGAAGGAGTAAGTTTTCTAGGGTACTTTGGCTGAGGTACCCTAGGTTATTTTACTTGCTCTTTCAGAATATGAAATAATATTCTCACTTATCTCAAAGGTTAATGAGTTTTTATTTATTTTATTATTTATTTATTTATTATATTTGTTTCTAGCATTATTACTACTTAATAATGTTTCTATTTTAACATGTTTTTCTTATGTTTATTATAATTTATTTTGTATTATTATTTATGTAATAATGTCTCTTTCATATGTATTTTTATTGATTAATTATTACTTTATTTATTGTTCTAGTCAGGTTGTCTCTGAACTAGTAGCAAGCTGACAAATACATTTCTTTTAAACAGTTGTTTAATTATTATTTTTGGGATTTTCTCATGTTATTTCCTTCCTCTTGTTCATGGTATTTGTCCCTCTGAATCATCCTTAGTGTACCTAGTATGTAATAAAATAAAATAAATAAATAAATAGATACTATAGTATATTACTAGTATTATATACTTATATTTATATGGATTTATTTTATTATATTTTTATTTAAATAAATTGTTATTTCATGGTTTGGTACATGTATTTATGGTTTTCATTCTGTATTTTAATGTATAATAATTATTTCAGCGCTTTTTAGTGGTCATATTCTTTCAAGTTGTTTTACTACTAGAAGTTTTAAGTTATCTGGGGTACTTTGGCTGAAGTACCCTAGGTTATTTTACACGCTCTTTAAGACTATGAAATAATATTTCTATTTATCGTATTATTTATTAACATTTTCTTTGTTTTATACTTAATAGGGGGTATCAAATATGACCAAATCCACAATTCAAACCAGTGGATTAAGTTTTCAAATAAAATTTCACTTTTGAGAATTTTGAATCATTTTGTATTAATATCCATTGTTTTTAAAAATGGTGGATTTTCAAAACCAGTTGATTAGATAATGGTGGATTTGGTCATATTTGATACCCCCTAATATTGTATTTGTTTATTTATTATTAATTTACTATGTAATAGGGGGTATCAAATATGACCAAATCCACCACTATCTAATCAACTGGTTTTGAAAATCCACCAATTTTAAAAACCATGGATATCAACATAAAATGGTTCAGAATTCTCAAAAGTGAAATTTTGTGGAAAATCCTAATTGACTGGTTTGAATTGTGGATTTTGTCATATTTGACACCCCCTAACAATGTTTTTATTATTTAAATATTGATTTTTTATGTTGCTTTATCTTATTATTATTCATTTATTACTCTTTGTTAAATGATTAATAATAGGGGGTATCAAATATGACCAAATCCACAATTAAAACCAGTCAATTAGGTTTTTACATAAAATTTCACTTTTGTGAATTCTGAACCATTTTGTATTGATATCAGTGGTTTTTAAAAATGGTGGATTTTCAAAACCAGTTGATTAGATAATGGTGGATTTGGGCATATTTGATACCCCCTAATATATTTTTATTTTATGTTTATTTTTGTTCTAGTCAGGTTGTCTCTGAGCTAGTAGCAAGCTGACAGTGCAAGTAAATTAGCTGTATAAAGGGCCTGTCTTTCCAATGCTTTGTCTGTGACTCGCCAAGAGGATAACAGCTTGATGATAGCTAATAAGAGATAAATGTTACTATCATATTCATGCATATGCACTGGCCCTGCGGAATGCTTACCTGAGAAGAATGGGTTTAGTGATTGTGAAATCAGAGCTGCAATAGACCTCGAGGCCTTGGCGTTCTCAAGTGACAATTTGGAAGCGGGAGTCCCAATAGTTTTGGCTGGTGTGGTGATCCATTCCACATCATCACTACAATTTCCAAACTAATTACCACTAATAAATCACATTTACTTACAAATAAATACTCATAAATCCCAATCCTTACACATATCCTTCATTATTATATCATAATAAGATTCTACACCCCATTTTAACCCTAGTCTCTCACTCCAACCACTCTCAAATTCCTTCTAGTTCCAGAGCTACAGGCAAGCTTAGAATATCCAGCAAGATACAGTATAAAAGCAGGTTATAGTATAAGTACATAAAGAAGTTATATATTTCATATCCAAGGTACATAAGACATAATAAAGAATACATAACCTCTATACTTACTACATAACATACACTACATCATAAACTACTCAAAATAACTCCCACTTTCTTATTACTCAACTGTCATGATTTTCCTTTCCCACCAATTAGTTGTCATAGCTTTGTTGTTTCCCTTCTCAAGCCTGATGGCTCATCTTCTCTCTCAGATATATAAGGACACCTGTTCCAAACTACTCAAAATAACTCCCACTTTCTTATTACTCAACTGTCATGATTTTCCTTTCCCACCAATTAGTTGTCATAGCTTTGTTGTTTCCCTTCTCAAGCCTGATAGCTCATCTTCTCTCTCAGATATATAAGGACACCTGTTCCTCCCTCTTTTTCCCTTATGGACCCCCTGACTTACTAAATTACCCCCTACATATACCAACATTACAGATCCCATATAATTAGTATACATAACTTAGTAGAGTTACCATCACTCTTAGAAATATATAAATATACATACCAGCTTAACCTCAATATAAGAAGATTGCCCCCTCTCTTGCTTGACCCACTTTGACTCCATAAGCTACCAACCCTGCCCCACATTATACTGTATATATATATACTTTCTACCACTCACACCCCTCTTCCATTTCTCCCACCTTATAGGTGTAGTAGCAAAGCTCACCAGTACTAGTCATCTAAGAATAAATAGAAATCAGCCACACCTTTATTTTATTCTTAGTGTCAGCTTGCTACTATGACAGAGCAACCTGTCACAAGTTTACCACAAAAAATTAGTATAAAAAAATAGAATATCAAATAATATGTAGAATATTATTTGATATTCTGAATCTACACTAAATTTAACCTAGGGTACCTCACTCACAGGTACCCCTAATTCTCACTCCTTCACTATGTAAATTAGCAAAGAACAATTAGCAAGTACCTTTAATAAAAAGGAACTTGCATCAATTTATGCTTATATATATATATACATATGCTTAAACCCCATTTCCAGTCACGGAAATGAGGTGTTGTGTAAATTAGGGGAGATAGTGTAAATACACCGTGTTTTACTCAAACCCCGCGTACCGCAGTCCGCAGAACCTCAAGTTCAACCCGCGTGACTGAGAGCCCGCGTCAAAGTTGGGATATAAGCCCCCGCGCAAGCAACAAGCCCCTTACAGGCTCCCAGCTTGGCACGCGGACTCCACAGTCACTCAGGTATCCCCAAATCCATAAAAACACGCCCCAGTAACCTCATTACATATGTT
This sequence comes from Puccinia hordei, assembly GCA_007896445.1. Classification (NCBI taxonomy): domain Eukaryota; kingdom Fungi; phylum Basidiomycota; class Pucciniomycetes; order Pucciniales; family Pucciniaceae; genus Puccinia; species Puccinia hordei. The sequence goes on along the minus strand of RDRW01000429.1, from coordinate 587,497 downwards.
ACATATGTAATAAAGATTACTGGGGACTATATAATTAATTATATTGGATGATATTAATAATTAATACATTTAAATAAAACATATTGAATAAACAAACAGTACAGACAATACTGTGGCTTATTATAAATACTCATAAGCCACTAGTATTAATAGTACTGATGTACTACAGACTGTAAGACAATATAAATATGTAAATAATAATAAAATACATTAATAAAATCAATTGGTGACGTGTATTCAAAGCAGGGGCTGCTGAAGCGTCACCAAGAAAGCAAAAATGGCCAAAATGTGGTCCAAAGATCCCACAAGTTGGCCAATAATACCTACAGGGTCCCCAGGGGGAACTCTAGACTATTTAAGGAGCTCTTCAACCGCCCAAAGAAGGCTCCTCATGCTTCCCAATACCCACTAACAACCTTACCCACTTCTTATTAGATATATACATCTTTATAACACAGTCTGGTAAGCTTCTTAGTAGTTATTCTTTAGCCCTGTCTTCCCCAACAACTTCACAGTGCCCACCAAGCTCCACCATCCATCCATCCAAGCGCTTCAAACTGTCCAGTTCCACCCAGAATATCCCCAAGATCCCTCAAGGTTTATTACTAGTAAGTAATAACCCTTTTCTTGAAGATATTCCCCCATTTCCATTCCTGGGATTAAACCACCCCTGTTCCAACAGGCCCCAGTGTTCCAGGTACCTAAATCCTCTGCATTTATTTGTAAGATACCTTAGAGGGATCTAAACCACCCCTGATTTATCAGGCCCCTCTGGTTTTTAATTATATTAAATTTATTTAATATAATTATTAAACTATTTTTCTCTCAAATTTTACATCACAATTCCCCCATATCTTTTGGGAATTGTAACTTTGTACCTTACCCAGAGTTTATATACTCTTTCCATCTATCCTTGCACCACCTGTAGCTAGAAGGACTTGTCCTTGGCATCAGGGAGGCTGACAATTGGGGGTCTGGCCGGGAAATTTTCAAATTTATTTTTGAAATAAAAAACCCGTAATTTCTTTTAAATTTTTTTTTTAAAAAAAAAACCCATATCAAAACCAATAAAAATCATCATTTTTTTACATACCTCATCCCACAAAAATTCAAAAAAACTAACAAAAAAACTGTCTTTGTTTTATTTTTTTTAAAAAAAACCCAAACCCAACAAAAATAACAAAAAATTGTAAGTTTTTTTTATTTTTTTTAAAAAAAAAATCAGTAATACAATTAATATACATACTAATAAAAATTTTAAAAAATATTACAGTATTAAATTACTTACAATTCCTCATTTTTTTCCATCTGCGGCGCGTACAGTGAATCTTCAAGAAAACGCCACATTAATTCAACACTATCTTCGAATCCTTCGACTTAAAAAAGAAGAAGACATTCGAAATTACGTCCCCACTGACTGGGATCTTCTTACTGAAGAAGAAAGAATAATCCTTGCCGCTTATCACTCTCACCTGAGAGAGGAAAGAAACCTCGAAGCGGAAATAACTCTCCACAATTATCTACGAGGATTAAAATTGAAAAAAGAGAAAATAGCTAAAGAGAGATATCACGCGAGAAGTAAGCATTATCTTTTCTTTAAAAATCTATCCAACAATCACTCATCTACATACCTTTTTTTTAGTGGCATCCTTCGAAAATACAGCTCAAAAAGAAGCAGCTCCTACCGTCGACGAAGGAAACAACAACCCACCTAGTAAGTATTTATTACATATAAAATACATAATAAATATTAATCTAACATGGCTAAATCCACTAGGTCGACCAAGCCAGAGCTTCGAGGTCTCCTACCCAGTCCAACAAGAGCTCGCGGCGGCCAAGGAATTGCACCAGCGCGTCAAGAACTTGAACATGACAACTATAGCGCGCAAGGGTCCTGTCCCAGCCACGCCGGAGGCCACCCCAACTCCCCAAGAGCTCTCGACGACGCCCCAAGAGCTCCCACTTCCTCAAACGGAAGCGGAAACCCCCATCGACGTCGACGAGAGACCCCAAGAGTCGTCGGCAGCTACCCAGAAACCCCCTTCCACCCCGGAAATCCAGGTCCTCTCGAAAGAAGACCAGATCAGACACCGGGTGAAAGAGCACGTTTCCATTTGGAAACAGTGCCAAGTGTCCTTAAGACAGGGGCCTACAGAAGAGCTGAGAGCCTTGCTGACTACGGCGCAAGACAGTCAGAAAGCTCTCCAAAAACTCATTCCCAACGACGATATAGACGCATACGTGAAGGGCTGGAACCCCTGGGAGGAAAAGAAGATTCATTTCCCTGCGCCTCCAAAGAAACAGACCCTGAAGTTCAAAAAACACGAACAGGGAAAGAACAGGAGCTCTTCCTCCATCAACTTCGACGACCCAGTGAAGTGGAAGAAAGCTACAGACCTCCTTCTGATAGCTGCCAATCTGTACAAGAATATAGATTAGATTCTTCTGTAATACATTCTCTGTTTGATTCTATTGAAGCTCTTAATAAGAATTTAAATACTTTAGACATTAACAATGAAGCAAATTTAAAAATAATTGTTAATAAAATAGATACAAGCTTAGAAGAAATTAAAGACAACATTACTGCGCGCACCATGAGAGTTTTGCAAACACTGGACAAACCTTTGCCCCTTGAGTTACCAGTACATCATAGTGAAATGTTGATGGAACTTAATAAAAATAGTGAACATCTTAAAAATATAACAAAAGAAATTAACAAAAATACAAATGATACTCTAGATGTTCTTGAAGAAATGCAAACTTCCCAAGTAACAATGGCAGAATATGTTATTAATTCCCTCAAAAAGGATGAAACAAATAACAACAAACTAGAGGATTTAATTATAAACCTTAATAACAATTTCAATACAAAATTTGAGAAACTAGAGGAACAAGTTAACAACAAATTATCAGTCCTTACCTCTGAAATTGAATCATTGAAATTGAAAGACAATGTAATTTCTAAATTAACAACTATCATCTCAGGAATAGAATCCTTGAAAGAGGAGAAAATGAATCCACAATACCATGAGCCTCAAGGACCCAGCAGCTCATACAGTGAAGAAGAGATGGTTAACCAAGCAACAAACAATTGGAATAAGTATGGTGACAAGGTAACTGACATTAAACCCACCACGTATCTTGACAGAGATGAAGCTCCTCACATTAATATTAATTCTAATTATTATAACAAAAGAGAGGAGAAACAAAATAATCCTTATAAGAATCTCCAATACTTGAGTCCCAACATTGTCCCTCAAGAAAAACATAACACCCTCAATACCAATAGTGCCCAACCTAGGTATAACAATCCTTTTATGCAGAATAGACCTATGACCAAAGATACCAGAATGTCCACACCTTACAGAAACTCTGATATGACTGCTATACACAAACTTATGCCCCCCTTAAAAGATTGGCCCAAGTTTGATGGTAAGGGAGAATATGACCACATGAGTTTCATAGAATACATTGATCACATAGTAAGGACTTACCAAGCTGATGATGAAGTCATCACTTCAAGACTTACTGTACTCTTTGAAGGAATGGCTTCTACTTGGTTTATTACCAAAAGTAAAGCTGTAGGACACCAATCTTGGTCAGTGTGGAAAGAATTAATCAAAGCCCAGTTTGGCACCAGAATTTGGAAAAATGAAAAGCGCCAAGCCTTTGAAAAAGATTACTTTGATCCAACCACAGAAACAGCTTCTGAATGGTGTTTGAAACAAAGAAGAAGGATTGAATGTGTGTATGACAAAGTCTCAGATGAAGAAGCCAACAACAGATTACTGAGTCAATGTAAAGGGAATCTTGAGAGTATAATGAGATGTAGATTCCCCTCACTAGATGTAGACTTGACAGAATTCAGCAGTGTATTAAATGAAATGGTAGTCCTTAATGGATGGAACAAGAAGTACACCAGGAATAACATCCCTGAGAGAAAAGAGTTCCAAAAAGAATCCACAAAGGTTAACCCCACAACTGAAATACCCAAGAAAACTGCTACTCCTGAATGTTTCAAGTGTGGAGAAAAGGGTCATTGGAAAAATGAATGTACCAATACACGTAAAAGAGTAAATATGGTAGTAATGAACACCCCATCAGAAACTGAAGAAGATACCCATTCCCAGTTTGAAATAGTCATGAATGAACCAGCTGAAGAAGACTTGATGAGAATCTCAGTTATCCAAGCTGACATTGGGGATGAATTATCCATTAATGCTATACATGGTGACTCTAATTTACCACAAAGATGGGACCCCTCCATGAAGGTTGGCCATATATCTGATGCAAAGTTACTCACCAATAAACCTGAAGCTGGTATGAGTTACACCATGGGGAAAACTAGTTATACTACTGTCTTGTTTGACAACAAAGAAATAAGAGTCCTCCTTGACGTAGGAGCTTTCTGTTCTTGTGCCAGTAGTACCTTTCTAGATGAATGTTACCCCAGATGGAGAGATAACTTAATGCCCATGCCAAAAGCCAAGTTCAGTAGTTGCAACTCAGCCATGAAACCTATTGGAGTAGTATCCATACCTCTAATATTCCCTCACTCTAAAGGATCTCTTAGGTTATCTGTTGAATTTGTAGTGTTACAAGATGCAGTCTGTGATTACCTGATCCTAGGTAATGATGCTTTCTGTATGTATGGTATAGATATTTTCCAGAGTAAAGATAGATTCTACACTATTGGTGGTGATTGGAAAAGAAAATTCCAAATCTGCAACATTAACATCAAGATACCAGAGGCCATTAACAATGTTGAAATCCAAGAAGATCTACTATCTTTCCAGAAAGAATACTTATCTCAAGCTGCTGTCAGTGACATATTAAATGAGAAACAGAAGATGGATGTGTTGAAAACTTGTTTTGAACATAAAGAAGCTTTCTGCACTACAGAAGAACCAATTGGTAACATCAAGGGCCATGACATGAAATTGGAACTTAATATTGACAAACCTTATCCCCCACAGTTGAGGAGACCACCCTACCCCTCCAGCCCCAAATCAAGAGAAGCTCTGGAAACACACATCAAAGAGCTACAAGAACTCAAAGTCCTGAGAAAAGTTGGACATAATGAACAGGTAGAAGTCACCACACCTGTAATAATTGCCTGGCATAATGAAAAGTCAAGAATGGTGGGAGATTTCCGTGCTCTGAATAACTACACCAGACCTGACTACTATCCTATTCCCAGGATAGACCATTCATTACACAACTTATCTAAGGCCAAGTATATCACCACTATGGATGTACTGAAAGGGTTCCATCAGATCCCCATAGCTCCTGAGAGTAGGAAATTCCTGAGGATTATATGTCACCTAGGGATTTTTGAATACCTCAGAATGCCTTTTGGCATAAAGAATGCGCCATCACACTTCCAAAGAATGATGGACTCCATTTTTGGCTCATTCATTAGACAAAACTGGATGATGGTATACATAGATGACATTATCATTTACTCTGATGACTGGGAAACTCACCTAGAAAAAATCAATATAGTACTCCAAACTGCCACACAAGCAGGGTTAAAAATGTCCATCAAAAAGTGTAACTTTGGATATGGAGAACTTAAAGCACTAGGAAGAGTAGTCTCAGGTCTTTCCCTGGCTATAGACCAGAACAAAGTGGCAGCAGTCTTAATGAAATCCATGCCTCAGAACAGAACAGAAATAATGTCCTTTCTAGGTTTCTGTAGTTATTACCGCCAACATGTCCCCAACTTTGCAAATGTAAGTAAAAGCCTCTACGCACTCTGTAATCATGATACAATATTTGAAATGACCTATGATAGAGTACAAAACTACGAAGAGTTAAAGAGACTCCTTACCACTGCACCAGTTTTAGCACAACCTGACTATACTAAACCATTTATACTGTATATTGATGCTTGTTTAGATGGTCTAGGAGCAGCCCTTCATCAGGAGTTCATAATAGAGGATAAACCTGCAGAGAAACCCATTCTATTTATCTCAAGACAAATCAAAAGTACTGAGAAGAAATATGGAGCAAGCCAAATGGAATGTTTAGCACTTGTTTGGGCTCTGGAAAAGTTACATTACTATCTGGAAGGATCTAACTTCCTAGTGGTAACTGACTGCACAGCTGTAAGAACCTTGATGAATATGAAGACCCCTAATAGACATATGCTTAGATGGCAAATTGCAATTCAACAGTATAGAGGACATATGACTATTATTCATAAATCAGGAGCCAAGCACAAAAATGCAGATGGACTAAGTAGATGGGCCTTGCCTAATAACCCAGATAATCCTGCTTATGACCCAGAAGATGAAGACATATTTCCCATCCTAGGAATTCATGTGTGTGACTTAGATGATGCATTTTATGAATTAGTCCAGAATAGCTATGACAAGAACCCTGAGTTGTTAAAACTAGTAGACATACTTAGAAATGACAACAGCTCAACAGAACTAATAGCCAGTCTACCAGAAGAATTAGCCAAACATTATAAACTTGGAAAGTTCAGTCTCCTAGATGGCCTTCTATATTTCAGGAATAGGCATTCAAGTGTACTAGTGCTAAGTGACCCTTCCCAAATTGATAACATTCTGAAAGAATGCCATGATAATGTTAATTCTGGACACTTTTCTGAAGAAAGAACAGTGGAGAGAATTAAATATACAGCATGGTGGATCAATTGGAAAGAACAAGTACACAACTATATCAAATCTTGTGATGCGTGTCAGAAAGGCAATAAGCAAACTGGAAAAAGATTTGGCTTACTGCAGAAAATATCTGAACCAACTAACAAGTGGGAAATCATAAACATGGACTTTGTGACAGGCCTACCCCCAGGAGGATCCTTCTCATATAACTCAGTACTAGTAGTTGTAGACAGATTCTCCAAGAGAGCCAGGTTCATACCTAACCATAAAGATGATACTGCCATGGAGGTTGCCCTGTTGTTTTGGAATAGGATCATGGCTGATGTAGGTATACCCAAAATTATAATTAGTGATAGAGACCCCAAATTTACATCAGAATTTTGGAGGAACCTACATGACATGCTTGGTACTAAACTAGCTTTCTCCACAGCTTATCACCCTCAGACTGATGGGTTAGCAGAGAGAATGATACAAACTCTAGAAGACATGTTACGTAGATTCTGCTCCTTTGGATTTGAATTTAAGAATCATGATGGATACACTCATGATTGGGTTAGTCTACTACCAGCATTGGAAATTGCCTATAATAGTAGTAAACATTCCTCCACCAAAGAAGCTCCATATGTCTTGGAAAGAGGATGGATACCACGCATGCCCAAAGATACTTTGAATGATAAATTACCCCACCTGCATCCAACAGCACTAGATTTCAAGAAAATGTTAGATCTGACCCAACAACATGCTAAGAAATGCGTAGAAGAAGCAGTAGAATACAACAAAGGGAGATGGGATAAAAGCCACAAAGAACCTGAGTTTAAAATAGGAGATAAGGTCCTTTTATCCACTATTAACTTCAATAACTTGGGAGGTAGCAGGAAGCTAAAGCCCCCTTTTATAGGTCCCTTTACCATTAAACAACTTCATGGAAAAAATGCTGTGGAAGTCATACTGACAGAGGAACTATCAAGAAAACACCCAGTATTCCCAGTCAGTCTGGTAAAACAGTACCAATCTAGAACTGAAGATGAACCAGTCACTCAACAACCAGTTCCCCTGATGGAGGTCCCACCTTCTGGACAATTGAAAGTACATAAAATCCTGAAAGATAAAAAAGAGAGGATACAGGGAAAAGATACAAGACTTTATCTTGTCAGATATAAGAACCAATCAGCAGACAAAGATGAATGGTTACCTGAAAATAATATCCCAGATGGAGCAATTCATCTGAGAAATTACAGGGCATCCAAGAGGTCCTCTTGAAATTTTTTTCCTTAAATAACCTTATCTTTAGTTAGAAACTTACCTTTTTCCGGGAGACTTATCTTGGTGGTAGGGAATGTCAGCTTGCTACTATGACAGAGCAACCTGTCACAAGTTTACCACAAAAAATTAGTATAAAAAAATAGAATATCAAATAATATGTAGAATATTATTTGATATTCTGAATCTACACTAAATTTAACCTAGGGTACCTCACTCACAGGTACCCCTAATTCTCACTCCTTCACTATGTAAATTAGCAAAGAACAATTAGCAAGTACCTTTAATAAAAAGGAACTTGCATCAATTTATGCTTATATATATATATACATATGCTTAAACCCCATTTCCAGTCACGGAAATGAGGTGTTGTGTAAATTAGGGGAGATAGTGTAAATACACCGTGTTTTACTCAAACCCCGCGTACCGCAGTCCGCAGAACCTCAAGTTCAACCCGCGTGACTGAGAGCCCGCGTCAAAGTTGGGATATAAGCCCCCGCGCAAGCAACAAGCCCCTTACAGGCTCCCAGCTTGGCACGCGGACTCCACAGTCACTCAGGTATCCCCAAATCCATAAAAACACGCCCCAGTAACCTCATTACATATGTTACATATGTAATAAAGATTACTGGGGACTATATAATTAATTATATTGGATGATATTAATAATTAATACATTTAAATAAAACATATTGAATAAACAAACAGTACAGACAATACTGTGGCTTATTATAAATACTCATAAGCCACTAGTATTAATAGTACTGATGTACTACAGACTGTAAGACAATATAAATATGTAAATAATAATAAAATACATTAATAAAATCAATTGGTGACGTGTATTCAAAGCAGGGGCTGCTGAAGCGTCACCAAGAAAGCAAAAATGGCCAAAATGTGGTCCAAAGATCCCACAAGTTGGCCAATAATACCTACAGGGTCCCCAGGGGAACTCTAGACTATTTAAGGAGCTCTTCAACCGCCCAAAGAAGGCTCCTCATGCTTCCCAATACCCACTAACAACCTTACCCACTTCTTATTAGATATATACATCTTTATAACACAGTCTGGTAAGCTTCTTAGTAGTTATTCTTTAGCCCTGTCTTCCCCAAAAACTTCACAGTGCCCACCAAGCTCCACCATCCATCCATCCAAGCGCTTCAAACTGTCCAGTTCCACCCAGAATATCCCCAAGATCCCTCAAGGTTTATTACTAGTAAGTAATAACCCTTTTCTTGAAGATATTCCCCCATTTCCATTCCTGGGATTAAACCACCCCTGTTCCAACAGGCCCCAGTGTTCCAGGTACCTAAATCCTCTGCATTTATTTGTAAGATACCTTAGAGGGATCTAAACCACCCCTGATTTATCAGGCCCCTCTGGTTTTTTAATTATATTAAATTTATTTAATATAATTATTAAACTATTTTTCTCTCAAATTTTACATCACAATTCCCCCATATCTTTTGGGAATTGTAACTTTGTACCTTACCCAGAGTTTATATACTCTTTCCATCTATCCTTGCACCACCTGTAGCTAGAAGGACTTGTCCTTGGCATCAGGGAGGCTGACACTTAGTGTTACACTCATCCCCATAGCATTGGTCAGGAAGGCAGCTTTACCCCAGCACCCTTGGTATAAATTACATTAATACTAGTGTAGTCATCCATTTCCCTTCCAAGCTCTATTCTGTCCCTTGAGTAGTTCCACACCAGATTTCCTGTTATTGAGTCGGGGTGTCCATTTGATGTCATTGAGACAGCTTCAGTATTCAAGATAGCATTGGCTGAAAAGAGATGTACATGAATATCAGCCAATGCTGTCTTCTTGCCTGGATAGACTGTGATTGGCTCACTAGTAATGGTTGTTACAGAACTGATCTGACTCTGGTCTCCAATTGAAGGAAGGACCGGAATAGAGACCATGCGAGCAAGCAAAACACATGGTATTCACAGGACACGGTGCGAACTTACAGGTAGTTGAGACCATTTTCAGCATTTCCGACTCCGGTCAAAGAGCTTCCCAGAACGGTCTGATTTCTATCAAATCTGACCTGAGTTGTTTCATGACTACCAGCAGTGTTTCACGAGGTAAGGTTTTGGTGACATTCCAAGTAGGCGTCAAACCAATTGAGTTGTAAGCATTTTCTAGTTGTTATCAGTAGTGTTTATCTCTTTCTTATACTTATTATTTGTGTGCGCATTCTTAGTCTGTACTAATGTCTCTTTGTTGTTAATTACATCTATTATTTATTAATAATTACTAACTTGCAATTATGTCTCTTGCTTTTTATTTTATTTATTTATTTTATTCATTTCATTTATTCTATTTATTCTATTTTGTTTATTTTACTTGTTTTACTTATTTATTTTATTTGTTTTAAATAAAATTTTGAATGAGGATGATTGGGGAGGTTGTGTTATTCATAAATGATTAACTTGCAATTATGTCTCTTTCTTTTAATTAATTAATTTAATTTATTCATTTCATTCATTCATATTTATTTAATCTCATATTATTTAATTTTGTTTATTTTACTTGTTTTACTTATTTAAAATGCCGCCCTCCATAATTTTATTTTGTTTTGTTTTGTTTATTTTCCTTGTTTTCCTGGTTTACTTTATTTGTTTTAAATAAAATATTGAATGAGGATGATTGGGGAGGTCAAGCGCATCAAATGCTGCGCTCCACATGCTATTTGCTTAGAAATTAAAAATTAAAAAAAACCGGGTGTAAATGCGGAAAACCGGGTGCACTGCGCAGCCGCAGCTGCGCAGAAAAACGGGTGTAAAAGCGGAATAACCGGGTTTTTTTATTAATGCCCTTATTAGGGGGTATCAAATATGAACTAATCCACAATTAAAATGTCAGCTTTCTGTACTCTAATCCACTTATTGTGGCGTGTACAGTAAGGACTAAAAAACATAAATTACACTTTTTAAAAGTGTAATAAGGCAATTTCCAATAAGAACAATTACTTAAGTGTTATAAAACACTAAGTATCAAAAACAGGTTCTAACCCTGCTGCCAAAACTTCTAATAAGGGATTTTAATCCTAGAAGGGCTAACCAGATTTTATACACGGTTCTTCCAATCCAATTAAAAGTGTTTAATTGATTGGGGGGGTTTTGGTTGAGGAATTTTAACTAAAGAAGATAGTATATAAATAGAGGCCAGTCCTCCTTAATTACAGGAGAAGGTGAGCGCCTTTGTAGCGTATAATAAGTTATCTATGTAGGTTAAAATTGATGGGGAGTAATCTTCATTTTAGTGAAGAAAACTCCTTCTTAAATAATAAAATAAATATTATTTCACAAGCTTCTTTTGAAGCAGTGATCAGGGCAAGATCACCAGGGGGAACTGAACACCCTGTTCGTGATCTGATGTGAAATATGGTGTCATCCCTATGTGGAATGACCCCATAATTATTTCACAATGAATAACTTAGTGGGAAATAATTATTTCAACATTAAATAATTATTTCACTAAGATGTGCTTGTGAATAAATTTTCTGGGGACTAAGGCTTGGAAAAGCGCTTGCCCTGAGTGATCAGTAATGTAAAATCACATGTACTTATGTATTTAATACATACTACATAACTTATATAATTAAATACATATGTAATCTTATAGTATATATTACTATGGGTTATGCTGGGATTTTCCAGGATTTTCAAGGCAAAAACTATACCAATAAATGGTTCTTTATCCATTTATTGCGTGTTTGAAAATTAATTTGCCAAGGAGTTTCCTTAATTAAATTTCCTTGGATTTTTGGGGCGTTGATAAACGCACGCCCATCGGCGCACGCCCACGCCAAGCGCACGCCGATAAAAAAAAAGGCGTGCTGCCCGCACGCCTTGTTTTTATCGGCGTGCGGGCTGCACGCCCATCCCTGGGCGTCAGCACGCCTGTAGATGGGCGTGCAGCACGCACGCCCATCTACAGGCATGCAACACTGCAGGCGTGCAGTCGCACGCCCCGGTCAGAAAAAGGCGTGCGGTTCGCACGCCCCTTCAGAGAAGGGCGTGTGGGTTGCACGCCCTTCTTATGTGTATAGGAAGGGGCGTGCCCCCTGCCTATACACATAAAAAGGGCGTGTGACCCACACGCCCTTTCTATGTATATAGGCAGGGGGCACGCCCCTGCCTATACACATAGATCGGCGGACCGCCGATTCTATGTATATAGGCAGGGGCGTGCCCCTTCCTATATACATGTTGATGTCATGCGTGCAAAACAATGTACGCATGACATAAGCACCCCCCACCCCCCCTCCCCAGCGGATTTCAACCGCAACCACCACCTCGCTCAATCAATCAAACGATCACTCCCCCCTCCCTCCTCACAGCCAGCCCTCCACACCAACCCCCCAGACAAGCCGAGCCGACCCACCCGACCCGATCCAAGTGAGCCAGCCAACCAACCCGACACGGAACAACCGGACGAACCCCTAAGTGGGTATTTTCCCTTTTGTTCCCCCGTGCCCCCCGTGCCCCCCATGCCCCCCGTGCCCCCCATGCCCCCCGTGCCCCCTGTGCCCCCGTAAGATCAAATAAAAAATCAGAAAAAATAAAAATAAAATCAAATAAAAATAAAAATAAAAATAAAAATAAAAATAAAAATAAAAATAAAAATAAAAATAAAAATAAAAATAAAAATAAAAATAAAAATAAAAATAAAAATAAAAATAAAAATAAAATAAAAATAAAATAAAAATAAAATAAAAATAAAATCAAATAAAATAAAAATAAAATAAAAACAAAATAAAAATAAAATAAAATAAAAATAAAATAAAAGTAAAATAAAAATAAAATAAAACAAGAAAAAAACAAGAAAAAAACACAAAAAAAACAAAAAAAAACAAAAAAAAACAAACAAAAACAAACAAAAACAAACAAAAACAAAACAAAAAAAACAAAAAAAACAAAAAAAAAAAAACAAAAAAAAAAACAAAAAAAAAAAAAAAAAAAAAAAAAAAACAAAAAAAAACAAAAAAAACAAAAAAAAACAAAAAAAAAACAAAAAAAAACAAAAAAAAACAACAAAAAAAGATAATGATAACAAAAACTAAGAATTTGATCAGGGCCCATTAGGCCCTGTATTGACAGTGGGACAAGCCCCAAAGGGCCTAGTAAAGGGGCCAACAGGGCCCACTGATCAGGGCCCATTAGGCCCTGTATTGACAGTGGGACAAGCCCCAAAGGGCCTAGTAAAGGGGCCAACAGGGCCCACTATGACTGGCCAAAAGGAGCCAACTGTATGACTGGCCAAAAGGAACCAACTGTGCCCTTCCCAGCCGCCCAAGTTTGACATGTTAGGCCAAAGGGCCCCTTTATATCTCCGCATAGGTATCCAAGGGCCCCATTCCCCTTGTCCAAGCCCCGGACGGGCACACCAGCACTTGATGTTCTTCCACTCAGATCCAATTAATCTCTCCACATCTTCATTATTATTATTTTCATGCCAGCTGATTATTTCTTCTTGTTCCTCTGAACGCACAGATATCAGCAAGTATTCTTCGCATCAACTTTTATTACCCTCCAGCAGTGTAAGTGCATGTCTATCAAAGTAAATATCATCCAAATTACTCACTCTGGCCGTTATTTACAGCAGAAAATGTCTCAGCCAGGCCAAAACCCCTCCTACTACCACGTATCTCCCAACCCATATGGCGTCCACAATCAGCCGCACCCCCAATACCATAATGCAATAACGCATGCCAGTGGTCAGCCTAATGTCACCCAGTCTCACTTGGCACAGCATGTAAGCACACACAGCCCAATTCTTCTACTTAAATAACTTTCTCACACCGTCCTTCCTCCCGCCTCCATCAGCCGCAACCACCAGTTCCATTTGGGCAAACCCCTTGGTTCCATGCCCCATCCAACTCCCCCATCCCTCCTCAAACGTCTGATCAATTCCCTGGCTTCCCCAATTACCTACACAATTCTGTCCCAATCACAAATAATCCCACCAACCAACACCCCAGCTTCACCAACCATGGCCACCCCGCATACTCGTCAAACTCAATGGCCTTTCCAATTCCAAATCACGGGCAACCTGCACCCCATATGGGCCACCAAATACCATCTTTCAACCCATACAACAACCTCCCGCCCCACCAATCATCCCAAACGGCCTCCTATAACAATAGTACAGCCTTTCCTCACATTCCAGTCACCGGCCAACTCAATCCAAACTTTCCAAACTACACCAATCCAGCAATCACCCTGCAACAGACGTCAAACATTCCTCCCACCCACCAACCCAATCAACCAAGCTCCTATACATTACAGCAGGAAATGTACTCCAACAACTGGAATGCCCCCCAACCAATCCAACACCCACCATCAATACCCAGCAACCCATATGCATCAATACCCAGCAACCCGTCCGTCAACCAGCCCACATACTACTGGGACAACAACACCAACCAATCCGCTGTCGAAATCAATTCTCTGCTTGACTCCTTAAGTCCGCCTGCCCCATCCGTGCAACTACCTACATCAATTGATCCACTGGCTTCCTTGGTTGTCCCTCAAATGACTGACAATACTGCTCAAGGTAGGTCTAACTTTCTCTTGTAATGTATATTTATTGTGAGCTGACAAACTGTAAATCATCAGCTTTTCCCCCTGATTTCCTGCGTTCTGCAAATGACCTGCCTGCTCCCTCTTTTCCCACCCAAACCAATGAGGATCAAGCTCAAGGTGGGTCTTAGTTTCTCTGGTAAAGTTGCTTTATTGGGAGCTGACTATTTATTGATGAATCAGGTGGTTCCAACTCTACAACATCTGTGGTACCGTCTGCAGTCCTGGCTCCTGCAAGAACCGCCCAGGAAATGCCTGTTCCCTCCCCAATACCCCTGGAAATGTCTGTTCCCTCTCCAATGACTGAATAAAATCCCCAAGGTGATTGTAGCTTTCACTTCAAAAAGTCCTTTGCGGTGTTCTTACCAATGTTTTATTGTACAGATCCCAGTGCGTCTGCGCACCACACCAACGACTTGTTGATGCCCCCAAATCTCCCGGATGGAAATGCTTTGCCCAAAGCCCTACTGACCAGTGAGGATGTCAGATTGTTTGACTATTCTGTGGGAGGTCAGTGCCTCATTGATTTATCATACTGTTTCCAATGGATGCTCATGGGAATTAATTTTGTAGAGCCAATGGACCCTCCACCTGAATACCTGTTCACCTGTGTTGTCGATCTGAAGAAATTTGTGTGCACATGGGCCACCGAGCATGGTTATCGGCTGCCGGTCTCAAAATCCAAAGCGGGGAAGAACATTTACCTTGCCTGCTCACTTTCTGGAGAAGACACTACCACCGTGGACTCCTGTCGGGCTCGTGAATCACGTAATAAGCGAGTTGGATGCGCCTTCAAGATTTCTGGCCACTGTTCATGTGCCAAGAACCGTGAAAACAACTATTGGGATCTCCGCAGCAATACTGTCCCTCACAACCACAATGTCATCCAGCACAACTACAAGGCCATCCACAAGACACTTGGGGCAGAGGGCCAAGCAGAGGTGGCTCGACTGGCCTCTCTTGGTTTGCAACCACAGGCAATTGCCCGGCAGCTGAGTACGACTGAGGGACGCTTTGTCACAAACAGGAAAATTTACAACACAAAAGCAGCGCAGAAGATAGAGCGGAGGGCCGGCGACACCCCCATCAACCATCTTCTACGATGCCTCAAAGGCTCCAACTGGGATCACGATGAAGTTTACGATGATGATGGAAAGCTCCTCTACCTATGGTTTGCGCACCCTGGATCAATGTTACTCGCTCGCAAGTTCCATCATGTGGTTAATATTGACTGCACCTACAAGAACAACCTCTGCAAGTACCCCTTACTACATGTTGTTGGCCAGACCTGCATGAACAACTCGTTCTCAATTGGATTTTGTCTCATGAGGAATGAGAAAAATGCGGCATACTCTTGGGCTCTGAATAAGTTGAAGTGAGTGTGGTGATTGTCTTTTTTAGTATCAGATTGATAATCTGATGGTAATTCTACATACACCTATTAATTCTTGCAGGTCGGTATGGGAACCAGAGAGCTCTCCAAAGGTCTTTGTGACGGACAAAGAGGTGGCTCTCCGAAATGCAATTGCAGACCACTTCCCAAATGCAACCTCAAACCTATGCGCCTGGCACATTGATTGGAACATTGTCACCAACTGCAAACAGGCTTTTGCATCCGAGGCAGACAAATGGACAAATTTCATGAAGCTATGGCACGAGGTTACATACGCTCCGGACGAACCCTCATTTGACACAGCTTGGGGAAAGCTTCAGGTGGACCTCAGGGAACGAGCAAATGTTCTGGAATACCTTCAGAACCATGTTCTGCCCTTTCGCAAACAATTCATGTCTGCATGGGCTGGGAAAACCCCGCACTTGGGGAATCTGACGTCATCTAGAGGTGAATCAGCTCATAGCTGGCTCAAAACATGTGTGACATCTGGCAAGATCGACTTTGCTACCCTCTTCCTGACCATTTCGTCAGCTGTGGACCGGCAACTGGACGAAGCACAGGTCACCATTAGCCATGAAAGGATCAAAGGGCTATCCGGACTCCCAAACGTTTTCAAGCCGCTTCACACCAAGATCTCCACCCATGCGCTCAAATTGGCCATTGGAGAGTACAATTAGTACTTGAAAATGAAGAAGGCCAAACATGACGATCCGGTCAGGCAGTGTACGGGGAACTTCAACGCGGGAATGTGGGGTCCCATGTGCACACTTGATTGAAAAGTTGCTTGAAGAGAAGGGTGATGTGGAACCAGCGGACTTTCATCCCCAGTGGCAATTGTGTTACAACCCAGATGGACCAGTCAGTGTATAAATCTGCCCCCTCCTCCATAACCCTTTGGCTAATCCTGTTTGGCCTTGCTTAAATTACAGAACCTTGATGAGGAGCCGTATAACTTTGACGATGATTTTGAGGCGCTAAAGGAGATCTTGGAATCTCACCCCTCCACAGCTTTGCCGGCACTGATGAAGAATTTCTGTCGAGTTGTTGCAAACACACATGTGGTCCCACTGATCGAGCCAGACCCCATCAGAAAAAAAACCAAACCAAATCAACCTTGGAAGAAGAAGAATGGAAGCCGCCGTGGCAAACCCAAGATCCTACTCAGGCAGAAATTGTGGAGTCTCAGATTGAAAAGGCACAGACAGCCAAAGGGAAACAGCGCGCAAGGACCAGTCAGAATCAAGCGGCCCGGAGAAGGACAGACAAGTTGCAACAAGATAGCTCTTCATCAATGGAAGACCCTGATGAGCTGCCCACGTTGGCCAGACTGACCGCCCCAAAACCCCGAGGCCGACCAAGAAAGGCTCCCGATCCCGCAACATCTTCTGAAGAAGACAATGAATCTTCTGAAGAAGACAATGAGAGCCCACCGTGTGTGGCCAAGTGCCAAGGCCGACCTCCAAAGTCTCAGCTACCATCTACGCTGTGGAACTACTCAAAGGGCAGAATAGAGCTTGGAAGGGATATGTATAACTACACTAGTACTAATGTAGGTTATGACAAAGGTGCTGATATAAGAGCTGCCTTCCTGAATAAAGCTAAGGGGATGAGTGTAACACTAAGAATAAAATAAAAGGTGTGGCTAATTTATATCTACTCTTAGAAGACTAATACTAATGTGCTTGTTTACCACACACACCAGGTGAGAGGGATGGATAAGGGGGGATGAGATGTATAAAGTATATGTAATATAAGTATAATAAGGGGCAAGGGTTTGTAGCTTTGGAGTCAAGGTGGGTCAAGAAAGAGAGAGGGGCAATCTTCTTATATTGAATCTAAACTGATATTTATATTGATATATTTATAGGTTGATGGTAACTCTACTAAGTTATGTATACTAATTATATGGGATCTGTAATGTTGGTATATGTAGGGGGTAACTTAGTAAGTCTGGGGGTCCATATAGTAAGTCAGGGGGTCCATAAGGGAACAAGAGGGAGGAACAGGTGTCCTTATATATCTGAGAGAGAAGATGAGCCATCAGGCTAGAGAAAGGAAACAACCAGGCTATGACATGTAGCTGGTGGGAAAAGGGAAGAACATGACAGGTGAGTAGAATAGACAGTGACACATATGAAATGGTCATGACAGTGACAGATGAGTAGTGGAAAGGTAGAGTTTATGTATATGATGTAATATGTTATGTAGTATATAATGTGTAATAGTTATTATATATTTTGGTTGTGAAAATATATCTAATTATAATATGTACTTATTGTATTCTATACCTTGCTTTATACTATAATTTGCTTGTATTATTCTGAGTTTACCTGTAACTCTTTAACTATGAGGAATTTGGGGGTAGTTGTAGTGGGTGACTAGGGTTAAAATAGGGTGTAGAATCTGATTATGAAATGATAACAGTGACTATATGTAAGGTTTGGGATTTATGAGTATTTATTTGTAAGTGAATGTGATTTATTAGTGGTAAATAGTCTTGGAATTATAGTAATGATGTGGAATGGATCACCACAACGTATGCAGCCAACAAAGACTACCAACCAGGCCGCACGTCACATAAGCGGAAAGCAAGTCCCCCCACTTCCGACCGGCCCAAGTCCCAACGCCGTATGGAAGAAAAGCCCTCAGTATCATCTGCATTGAGTCAGATGTCTTTGGCAAAAGGGAGCCCTGCAGAAGGCAGTCATTCTGGGTCATCTAGTGGAGTATCAGACTCATCCAATGATCAATCTGATGGCAGTGATGGAGATCCCTTTGGGTCAGAAGGAGATGCATGTGAATTTGCAGAGGACAATCCGATTGATATTCCTCTTGCCGGGACTTCAATGTCAACTTCCCTGGTAAGCCCCTTTAATCAAACCAACAAGATTCTCCTAATAGTGATTGGCCTAATTGTTCTGTTGTATTTTGGCAAATCAGGATGCTATTCCTATGTCGCATACGGAAGGTGATTATCAGGCCAATGACCCCCCCAGGCCACCCACTTTGGAGGTAAATTCAAGGGTTAGGATGAGCCCATTCAATGAGTCAACATTATAACTGATTGGCTTTTCTGGTTGAATTCAGGATGAAAGTATGGTTGTAAAAAGTGGTCCCACCTTAGGGACACTGGCTCAAGCCTCTAAAGAGGTTCTGTCTGATAAATCAGTAAGTGAACATAGTGTGAATTCATTATGATTAGTCATGAGAGCAAAGCAATTTACTCACTCTCTTGTGCTTATGCTGAATTTTCCCTCATCTTCCTCAGGTTGATCAGTTACCTCCATGGGTCATTAAGCATGTCCAATCAACTTATAACCCAAAAGGGGATGGCAACTGTGGGTATTCTTGTTTGGCACATGCATTGGCTGCTGAAAAACCCGAGGGCCCATATGCTAGAGACAATGGGTGGTATCAAGTGCGATTGGACATGTTACACGAGCTGGACATCAACAGGGCACTTTGGACAAGGACGCTAGGTGGACTAGAAATGTTGGAGAAGACCTACGACAGCATTCGCGTGGAGAATCCCAAGGGACCAGTGCCCACTTCCAAGTGGATGGGCAGGCTTGATGGTGGTCCTATTCTGGCTAATGCATACAATAGGCCAGTGATGTTCCTCACAAACAACCGAGCAGCTGGCTGCATGACATTTCTCCCTTCAACTGTTGCACCCGACCCCAAACCAGCCAGTGCAATCTACCTTGCACTAATTAACTGGAATCACTGGTTACATGTTATAGTCAAGCGTGGCCTAGTACCTTTCCCTCCACCGTCCATACCTAGATCATTTCCAAAGAGCCAAGCTGCTGGTTGGTTGAGCATCATTGAACCAGCCACACTTCTTTACTCCAAAACTTGCAAGCCAATGTAACACCCCTCCTCTGATTTGTAAATACTATATTAAATTTGTTTCCATAAATCAAAGTAGAGTAATGGCTGTCAACATTACTCCTGAATATTGTCAGCCTCCTTGATGCCAACGACAAGTCTTTCTAGTAACAAGTGGTGTATCAAAGTAGTGGTGAAATTCTTTGTAGGTTCTTTCCCAATCCACTTGGGGGAGTCCATTCTCACCAATCTTGTCAAAGCCCATAGCACACAAGAAGTCCAGAAAATATATACAAAGATTGTCTAAAGTTTGGTGGGGCATTGGGAGAGTAATACCACCATCCACCTTTTGTTTAAGGACTTTGGCCCCAAATTCTAGCAAGGCTGAAGCATTGGCATTGCTGGCAGTCTGTCTGTTGAATGTGAAGACTGATTTTGGACCAAAAACGAGCAGACCAGCTAGCATCTGGATCTGAGAGGGTGTATTCCTTGTGGAGCACTCATCCGTCCTTGTATGCTTTGGACGTGGCCGGGTAAAGTCGGATAAGCTGCAGATATACGCCAGAGCTGACATTGCCCCCACCAGGTGCTGTGACACAAGCATGAGGCCGCCAAGGTTTGGTGAATTGGCATCGAATGTCCCCAGGTTCTCGTAGGTTCGTTGGAAGCCCCAGTGAGCAGAGTGGACCTTTGTTGTATCTAGTGGAAGGGGTTACCATTGGGCGCCCTGCTGTTTGAGATGACGAAAAGCCCAGCATTGATGTAAAGCAGATTTGAGTCGGAGGTATGCCGTGTCAGGAGGAGAGATGAATGATGCCATGTTTGAGGCCAGTGTGTGTAGCTGAGTTTGGTTGGTTATCGTCTTGCTTTTGTTGGCCTGGACAACTTCAATCTGATCCATGTTGATCATGTCATGAGTGATCAGAGACATTGAAGTAGCAGGGTGGAGGATTTTTTCTTAACCGCACCACAAAAATTAGTCAGTGTCATTTTTAATTAAATAGATAGTAACTAGGAGAATTACCTGATTTGCAAGCAGCCAGAGTTATTGTAACGTCCCGCCACACTCTTTCCTTGAAATTGTGGTCCATTGGGCCATGACGAGAGAGCATATGGGGGAGGTGATTGAGGACATAGGCAATGTTCTTTATCATCTTCTCAGCTGATGTGATGGACCATGCAATGCCACGCGCCAAATCGTTGTTCAAGTTTTCTACCACTGATCTTGGAAGCAGTGGGCCTGGTAAAAATAGTTCCACAGCTGCAACAGACAGACAGACATGAGTTTGAGAAGTGTTTAATGTTTAGAGGAGAGGGGGATGACTCACATGCATCCCGTGTGGACCTTGCAGGGCGAGGAGGGCCTGTTGACCTCTTGCTGGGGTTTGAACTGGAGCTGGGCAATGAACTGGAACTGTCCACTGCACTAGTGGTTGGGGTGCGCGAGAACTTCATGCCTTTCAAGTGTTCGGCCGTTATGACAGTTGGGTGAGGAGTGAATAGGTGGCTTGGGAAGTTTGGGCCAGTTTCCCTTGGGTTGATATGCACAATCTGTTGATGAGAGGTAGAGGAGCCCTGTTGAGGGACTGGGCTTGCACCACATGAGGGAGGATCGTCTGGACTTGGGGTGTGATGCCGGGATTTTTTGGATGTAGGATCATTGGATGTAGGATCAACAAATATTGCAGTTGGATAGCGGTAGCGAGCCCGGCGTGGGTGACTTTCAACAATAGTGGAATGTGGGTGTGGGGCTGCACGATGGTTGTACGGCAAAGAGACTTGTGAGGCTGGAGGGCTGATTCCCAATTCTTCAGGGTCGGTCTCCCCCTCGGCATCCGGGTCGTTTATATTGTCATCACGGTTTTGAGATAAGTTATGCAAGGCTCGTTTGGCATTTTGGGATTCCATGGCGGTAGTTATAGCATCAAGGTAAGCCTCATTAGAGGTGGTGAGAAAGGTGCTTTCGCCTTTGCTGTTGCGCCTGGGTGACCTTAATGGGTGGATGGGGCCATATGCCGGGTTCATAACGTTGGGCAAGCCGTTGTCAAATGGAGCGGGTTCGTTGTCCCATTGAGCTGGTATGTTGTTAATTCGAGTGTTTTCTGGTGTGCGATGAAGTGTTGGTGCCGCATTGTTTGCTGAGACAAAATCTGACAGTTGTGGAGCGGTTGTTTGAGGTGGTGGGAGGTCTTTGGGAAGATCAGGAAACCAAGGAATGAATTGGTTGAGGTTAGGAGGTGGTTGGTTGACGTTAGGAGTGGAATGTAGGATGGTTTGGCTAGCTGGGGGGTCAAACGTGTTTGTTGGAGCTGGGCAAGTTGAGGACTCATGACCCTCATTGTCTGACTGCTTGTATTCGGCTTTTATTTTGTTGGCAAGAACTTCCAGATACTTGTATTCCTTGGGACTGCATGCGGGATGCTGAGCAAGCTCAGTGCATTTTTGCCAGAAGTCCAAACCTGATTTGCAGTGTTTTGGGGTGGACAGTGGTAAGCAGGAGGTTTATTGTCATACATCTTATGAGGAAACAGAACTTACGCGATTGTTCATGACTACCAGACATTGTTGTTGCGTGGAAATACGTCTAAAGTTTGATGGAGGAGGAGAAAACGGTGTTGCTGTTGGTTGGATTGCAAAGTAAAACAGATGTCAGCTGCTGCTCCTGGGATTAAGTACCTTTTGCAGTGGGAATACGAGAAAGGGGAATATCAGCCCTTGCGGGGGGTTTGGGGGGGGCACTTTGGGTGTGTAGGGGGCTTAGACGGGGGACTTGGGGCCTGATATGCATCTGTGGGCATTTCCCTGGGGCCCTTTAGGCCAAGATGTGTCCCTTGCACATTTTTCCAGGGCCTTGGGTGCAATGGGGGGCTTGGGAGGGGGCCTAGTGGCACATTCACACCTTGAATGTGTCCATAGGGGCCACTGGTTCTAGTTGGCCCCTTTTGGCCAGGCCCAGGTGGCCCATCTGGCCCCTTTTGGCTGGCCCATCTGGCCCCTTTTGGCCAGGCCCAGGTGGCCCATCTTGCTCCTTTTGGCCAGGCCCAGGTGGCCCATCTGGCCCCTTTGAGCCAGGCCCATCTGGCCCCTTTGGGCCAGGCCCATCTGGCCCCTTTGGGCCAGGCCCATCTGGCCCCTCTGGGCCAGGCCCAGCTGGCCCAGGAGCGGGCGGGGTTTTGGGTGGGGGGCAGGGGGGAAGCGGGGGAACGGGGGAACGGGGGAAAATGGGGAAAAGGGACATCGACCTACCTGTCGATGTCCTGGCGGCTGGCTTGAGGTTGTCGGGCGGCTGGGTCGTTCCGGCGGCTCGGGTTGGTCGATCGGGGAGGGTGGGGTGGGCTGGGTCGTGCGGGGGCCGGCTGGTACGTGGGTGGGGGTGGTCGGTCTGCTGGAGGGGTTGGTGAGATGGTGGTTGGGGAGGGATTTCAGGAGGGGGGGAGGGCCAATCGGCGAAGGATGGGGGGTGGGGGGGGGGGGGGGGTGCTTATGTCATGCGTAAATTGTTTTGTACGCATGACATCAGCATGTATATAGGAAGGGGCACGCCCCTGCCTATATACATAGGTTGGCGGTCCGCCGATCTATGTGTATAGGCAGGGGTGTGCCCCCTGACTATATACATAGCACGCCCCTGCCTATACACATAAGAAGGGCGTGCAACCCACACGCCCTTCTCTGAAGGGGCGTGCGAACCGCACACCTTTTTCTGAACGGGGTGTGCGGCTGCACGCCTGTAGATGGGCGTGCGTGCTGCACGCCCATCTACAGGCGTGCTGACGCCCAGGGATGGGCGTGCAGCCCGCACGCCGATAAAAAAAAGGCGTGCGGGCAGCACGCCTTTTTTTTTATCGGCGTGGGCGTGCGCCGATGGGCGTGCGCCGATGGGCGTGCGTTTATCAACACCCGGATTTTTGATAAAAAGTAGATATAATTTTAAATAATTTTATTATTATATTTTTTCATGTGGTCATGAGTGTGGCTTGAACACAGAGCCTTATGTATCAACCAGATATTTCTAGGCTTGTTCTTAACTGTTACAATATATACCAATTGTTGAAACAGTTGATTTGATTTGTTTTATAACCAGGAGATCTAGTAAAATAAATAAAGTAAAAAATAAAATAAAATAAAATAAAATAAAATAAAATAAATAATAATATAATTAAATATTATTAATTATTCAGCTTGCAGTTTCAAGTGTTACATAATGTATGTAATATCTTGGTGGCTGACATAAAACCAGTGAATGAGTATTTTCAACAAAATTTCCCTTATGGGAATTCTGAACCATTTTGTATTAGAATTCATGGTTTTTAAAAATGGAGGATTTTCAAAACCAGTTGATTAGATAATGGTGGATTTGATCATATTTGATACCCCCTATTATATTAAAGGCTCTTTTATTAATATTAATAAAGATATTAACTTATCATTGTGTATTTGTAATTTGTTATTGTCACATCTTATAAGTATTATTTATTATCATAGAGTAACCTGAATTATTCATATGTTAGTTAATCAAAGTATTATTAATTTAAGTATATTTAAATTAAGTATATTATTTATTTTAAAGATTGTAGTTTAATAATACTATGTTATCACTTCTTAAAGTCATAATGATGAATCAATAATACTAATAATATTCACTAGAGATCTTAAAGGAATAATATTAAAGAATAATAAGAATGGTAAATATTAATAAGGATAATAATAATTAGTGTTACTTGCAGTAACTTGGTACATTTAATCATTTAGGGATCAAAGAGTGAAGAGTAGTGGAAGGGGAAACACATCTAGCCAAGCAGCTGCTGGGCTCTTGTGAAATAACCGGGAGACTTTAGGGAGAGGAAAGGGAATTGTGGGGGTCCGCTTGACTATCACACATATCCAATGATTATCATTGAAAAATGATAAGAAGAGGGCTGGCAACGGTTTAGGGTCCGGGAGAACTGTGGCAGGAATATGTGTGGTTCTCCCTCCCGTTCTGCTGACAAAGACAAATCTCTGGAGAGTTAAACATGTGGGATTTAATTTATAAGTCATTACTGCATAATTAATATACTTTACATAAAGATTTACCCTTATTTATGTGTAATTTTATACTATAAATTACTATGGGTTAATCTTGGATCTTCCAGGATTTTCAAGAAGAAAACTATGCCAATAAATGGTTCTTTATCCATTTATTGCATGTTTGAAAATTAATTTTCCAAAGATTTTCATTAATTAAATTATAACTTAATTTTAGTAAAAAATAGGTATAATTTAAATAAATGATTTTTATTCAATGTGATCATGAGTGTGGCTTGAACTCAGGTCCTTATGTCAATAGTAGTTATTACTGAGCCAGTCTCTTACTGTTAGACTATTGTACCATTTAATAAAATGTGGTCTAAATTCCCTTTTATACAGACTATAAAATATAATAAAATAAAGAATAATAATAATTATTCAAGCTTGCAGTTTTCAAGTATTACATGTTAAATTGTTACATGTTACATAATACATGTAATATCTTGGTGGCTGACAAGAGGCGACCAGGTGCACTACATCATCCAAGTAGCCTATAGAAACTTTGTCAGCCTGGGAATTAAAATCTTTAATCAGTAACGAATTGTTATATAAAATGTATAATATAACAGATAGAGGAGAGCCTTGGGGAAGTCCAATCGCGATGTTAAAGGAGTTCGACGTGAAATCGTCCAGCCTGATGGTGGTAGACCTGCTGCGAAGAAAGTCGGCTATGATCAAAGTTAAATAAGTGGGGCATTTCATCTGCAAGAGATAGTGAACAAGCCTATCCGGATGGACAGACGGATACGCGGATTTAACGTTGAGGAACAATCCAGCGACATTCTTACCCTCTCTCCACTTGGCCAGGACCCAGTGATCCAAGGCAAAAAGGGTGTCGTCGGTGCCCGACCCCTTTCTTCCACCGAAGTGTCCAGAGGCCAAGACTCCAGAGCTTTCAGCCCACTCGGTGAGTTGCCGGGCCAGGAGAAGCTCAAATAATTTACCCATTGTGCTAAGCAACGCAATGGGTCGATACACCGTTGGATTGGTGTAATCAGGTTTACCGTGTTTCCTGATGATGGCTGTTACGGCGCGTTTCCAAGCCAAAGGGAAGCAGCTTTTGGTTAGAAAGTTGTTGTAAAGGTATTGGAGGACGGGAATTAGGACCTGAGAGAGAGACTTAATGGTTTCATTAGTCACTCCATCAATCCCAGCCGCCTTCTTTGGTTGAATTTTCCCGATCGCCGACTGAACTTCCTCGAAAGACACCTCAGGGTAGCTAAAAAAGCGATTGTTAATGTGAGGCCTGATGTCAGTTAAGTCAATAGTTGTATTTGTGACCGAAGTACCATTGAACAAAACTTAGCCTGTTCTTGCTTGTCATGAACCAAACCTCCCGTCTTGTCGCGAAGAGGTAGGATATCCCCTCCCGCCAACCTTTTAGTGAACCGTAACACACGAAAGAGATCACCCTCTTCCGGGTTATCCAACATGCGCCGCCAGCTTTGCTGTTTGAGTGAGTGAACTAAAGTAAGGAAGTACTCATTCCATTGACGATAACATTCGATAGATTCAGGGGACTTAGCTAGTATCATCCAGCGCCTAGCCCGATTGCGCGTTCTCACAACAGGATCCAGGGTATGTTTACACCACCAGGGCTTGACCTTGTCCGGGTTTGAAAGGACCTTGCGTCCCAGCGGATCCTGAATTGCCCTGACCAATAACGTGAGCGTGTTAATCTGAACGTCAGGATCCTTGATATCAATAATTCTATCAGTGGGGAACTCAGCTAGTAGTGGTGCAATGCGCTCCTCCGCAATGGATTTCCACTCCGGGGGGCGGAAATGAAACTCCTTCGCTGGTTGCAGGAGAGAAAATCGGATATGGATGGCTTGATGATCGGAACCAAAATTCTCGTTTGAGACAACCGTCTTCTGCACAAGTTTGGAGCCTAGGAAATTAGACCACACAAGATCAATAGTTGAACCTTTTCCTCTGGAGGAGTAGAAAGTGGGGATGCCTCTTGGAGACGCCAAACAAAAGCCAGCAGAAAAAAGATAACTTAGCAATCTGGACGCTTCAGGTTCTCGTTTACGGCAGCCCGGGGGGTTCCAATGGGGGTGATGTAGATTTGAATCCATACAGAGGATTACCGGCACCTGTTGAGAATAATAGGTTTTCAGCCAAGTTTCTAGTTCATTGATAGACGGAAAAGTAGGAGGAGGATTATAGACGTTGAGAAGACAAAAGGACTTCCCCAATTCCAGGTTGATTTCCAATCCTACGCGGTTCTGGGAACCAACTTCAAGGATCTTGATGTGCTTGGATTGAAATGTTTTCTTCACATAAATTACAGCTTTGTGGTGCTGCTGCCATGACGTTGGGGAGTGTTCAAAGGCTGTGAAGGAGCGCCATGATTGATGTTGAGGCGGCTGGAGGTTGAGTAAGTTGATCCAGGGTTCTTGCAGTATGAGGAAATCAAAAGAGAGGGCCGAGTTGAGAATGCTGAGGGTAACGGACTTGGAAACGTGGCAATTGAGCTTCAGTGCTATCAGGGAGGAGACATTAATTGAATTTGGGTAGTCAGAGGCAATGAAGTCATTCAAAAGGGTCAAGTCTTGAGGGGAGTTGATAGGCGGGGTAAAACAAGGAAGGTTATCGCGGGTTGCCTGGTTTTTATCTATCATTGAGGAACGAGTTTCTTCTTGTCGAACCACGCCTTTTTGAACGGGCACTCTTTGTCAAAGGGAGTGTGCTGAATATCACTAACACCTTCAATCCTGTTCTTGACGCCCTCCTTGCATAGGATGCACGTCGTAACGCCCCCAAGTCCTTCAGGGCACTTGTTTGTTGAGTGTTGACCCGCGCATTTAGCGCATCTAGCTGATTCACGGCACCACTTGCCGTAATGTCCCATACGGAGACATTTGAAGCATTGAAGGGGCCGGGGTTTGAAGCGGTCGGTCCTGTGAAAATCGTAATTCAAGAAGATACCAGATTTTTCAACCCGGTACGCGAGATCCCTGTCCAGGAACGACAGGACGAGAGAGCCTGCTTTCTTGGCCAATGGTTCGTTGGAACCCATCCACCTGACACGAACGACGTCCGAGGCTTGAAAATTATTCTTGGACGCAAGAGATTCTATACATGTCTTCTTAGCAATGTCAAACGTTTTTGGGACTCCATGGACCATGACCAAAAACGTGCTGGGGGAGGCTTCAAGGTCTGGGTGGACCTCTTTTGACCAGAGGTGTTTGTTGGCCATGAGCCACTTCTGCTGCGCCCGATTCTTGATGTAGAAGGATACGTTGCCAGATGGGAGCATGCTGGCTCCCCGTATTGCTACCGCCTTGCCATCAACTTTTGCATCAAGTTTGAGCAACGCATCATTGGCTTTCTGTACAAGCGCACATTGAGGAAAGTCTTTGAGGGTGGTGTTCAGCGGGTTCGAGTGAATAACCACCCTTTTGGGTTTCAAGAATGCCAAAATGGGCTTCACCGGCGGTTGGACAGTTGGAGCAACGGTACGAGGTTTGCTGGACGCAATAGACGCAAACGTCTTCTTGCCTTGAACAGGGGATGAGAGTCCAGATTCGACGCGTTCTTCCAAGGCAGAGATTTGGTTGATGACCAAAGAGAGTTGGTCATTGTTCACCTTGAGTCTACGCATCATGCGTTCAGAGTTGGCCAAGAGATCAAGAATGACATCGACCAGTTTGGTGTTGATTCTAACATGGCCAGACGTGTCACGATTGGCGTTGTCCGACAGGAGACTAACCAGGAGAACGTGGAGACTTGAGGAGGGGAGAGACGCGGTGGGCCTAGGAGGGATCACGTGTCCGGCGTTTGCGATTGCTTGCGCGTCGTCAATCATCACGGAATCATCTGTGATTGCTGGGTCGGGGGGGCAGAGGGGAGGGAGCATTACTGCTCAGATGGAGGGGGGAGGGGGAAGGGAAGCTTTATGATGAGTAGGGGGGGAAAAAGTGACTTAAGGCTGGGGTGCGTGTAAGTGGGTGATGTTGTGGTTGCGGACAGAAAGCTGATTATTATTTTTTTTTTTTTTTTTTTGGGATTTGTTTTTGATTTTTTGTTGATTTTTTATTTATTTTTTTTATTTATTTATTTATTTATTTTTTTTTTTATTTTATTTTATTTTATTTTTATTTTTATTTTTATTTTTTTATTTTATTTTTTTATTTTTTTTATTTTTATTTTATTAGGGGGTATCAAATATGACCAAATCCACAATTATCTAATCAACTGGTTTTGAAAATCCACAATTTTTAACAACCATGTATATCCAAATAAAATGATTCAAAATTCACAAAAGTGAAATTTTATTGCAAAACCTAATTCACTGGTTTTAATTGTGGATTTGGTCATATTTGACACCCCCTATTTTTTTTTTTTTTTTTGGATTTTTTTTTTTTTTTTTTTTGGATTTTTTTTCGGATTTTCAGACTCACCACTTTTTTTGATTGAATCGGTGAGCGGTGGGCTGTGTTTGTTGTGGTTCTGGTTGAAAAAACCGGGACCATGAGTGAGCCCCAGTCGGGAATCAGACTGGGGCTCGCTGTCAGCCACCAAGATATTACATGTATTATGTAACATGTAACAATGTAACATGTAATATTTGAAAACTGCAAGCTTGAATAATTATTATTATTCTTTATTTTATTATTTATAGTTTTAACAAAAGGGAATTTAGACCTTATCATTCTATCGAATGGTACAATAGTCTAACAGTTAGAGACTGCCTCAGTAATAACTGTTATTGACATAAGAACCTGAGTTCAAGCCACACTCATGACTACATTGAATAAAAATCTTTATTTAAATTATATCTATTTTTTACTAAAATTAAGTTATAATTTAATTAATGAAAATCTTTGGAAAATTAATTTTCAAACATGCAATAAATGGATAAAGAACCATTGATTGGCATAGTTTTCTTCTTGAAAATCCTGGAAGATCCAAGATTAACCCATAGTAATTTATAGTATAAAATTACACATAAATAAGGGTAAATCTTTATGTAAAGTATATTAATTATGCAGAAATGACTTATAAATTACATCCCACATGTTTAACTCTCCAGAGCAAGTGCTTTTCTAAGCTCCAACCCCAAAGGAAGCTACATGTACATGTGATTAAGAAGTATTTAGTTTAATTAAGAAAAATAAACATTAAATTAAATTAATTAATGTGAAATAAACATGGCATCATTTTAATTAACAATGACACCATGCTTCCCTTCTGACCACGAACAGGCTGATCAGAATCACCTGTCAATATTGCCCCAATCCCCACTGACAATTAAATTGCAGAGGAATTAATACAAATATTTTATTATTTAAGGAGGAGGTCTCTTCACCAAATTGAAGATATCCTCCCCCCATCAATTTTAACCTACACCAGATAGCTTATTATAAGCTACAAAGGCGCTCACCTTCTCCTGTAAGTAAGGAGGACTGGCCTTTATTTATATACTATCTAAATTAGTTAAAATTCTTCAAAACAAATCCCCCCCAATTAATTAAAATACCTTTAATTAATTGGAATAACCGTGTTCAAGTCTGGTTAGCCCTTCAGAGGATTTATTCCCATAACTGGAGCTTTGGCAGCAGGGTCATAACCTGTTTTTATTTGATACTTAGTGTTTTATAACACTTAAAGTAATTGTTCTTATTGGCAAATCAGTTCATTACACTTTATAAGTGTAATATTATTCTTTTATTCCTTACTGTACACGCCACAACAAGTGGAGTAGAGTACAGACAGCTGACACTTGCTCACGTAATCAAAATTGGCCCTCCAATTTGATTATGTGAGCGGGGGATGTGTATATCCCCATACACATAATACATGTATGTATTATGTGTATGGGGATATCACATGTGATATCCCCCCACACGCCAAACAATTGGCGTGTGGGAGAGCACACCAAACAATTGGCGTGCGGGGCCTACACACCAAAAAAAATTGGCGTGCGGGCCCTACACGCCAGAAAAAATTTTTGTGTAGGACCCACACGCCATTTGTTTGGCGTGAACTCCCATACGCCAATTTTATTTGGCGTGTAGGGCCCGCACGCCAAAAAAAATTGGCGTGTAGGCCCCGCACGCCAAAAAAAATTGGCGTGCGGGTTGGCGTTGGCGTGCGTTTATCAACGCCCTTGGATTTGGTCATATTTGATACCCCCTAATGAACAGGATCATTTGAGAATTATAACCAATAATAATAATAAGATGTGTCAATATCAAATGACACCATTATGGAATCATATCTATATTAATATTAATTAGCAGATAAATTAGTATAATTACTATGATGTGATCAAATAATAACATGTACAACAGATCAATGAGGTGTAGCATAATACTGCCTTAGTAGTAATCACTGACAGAAAGTATTTGAACAAAAGCATTCATTTAAACAGTTGAAAAGAATACCAATGAAAAGTACAGGTATTCCAAGAAACTCTTTGTGACACAGCCATATCTGAAGAATTGATTCCATTTCTTGATGGATGATTTAATTCAAATCTAAATTTTTGAGGTTGTGATCCATCAGCGGCTTGATAAATGCGCGCCCCTGGCGCACACCACACATTTTGGTGTGTTTTGACACCCCTGCCCGCCCATTTTTCCGGGTTTGGTGGGCACGCCAGTCCACGCTGGTGTGTTTCCAGGCCCACCAGCAGGTGGTACGCCCATTGCCAATCTGTTGGCGTACCTGGGAAACATGCCAATCAGGATTGGTGTGCTTCACAGGCACACCAATCCTGGGCAGATCAAGAGATTCCTGCTTGTGATGATCCATTGACAAGTAGCTTTCCTTGCTTTGGTCCTTCAACATCTCAAACTTTCCTCAAACAACCTATCTACTCTCAATATCCATTTGTGCAACTTTTGGCACACTTGAGCACATAATTCATTTGCCACATATCAGAAATAATGTATTTGTTTGACAGAGACCCAACACCAGTAAAAACCATGGTCACTTGTCTACAAATACAATGACCCCTTTATACTTGGCCATGTCATTTGTAGAGAAGCTCTCATAGAGTTTGCTTCGTGTAAGTTCCAAGTGCACGGCATCAAGGACGCGAGACTTCAATTCAATGGTGACCACCAATTCACTGGGGCAGAGCTATCATCGTGTAGTGAGACGTTTGGATCAAAGTGCAATCTACTGTTTCCTTGTAGCCGCAATATACCCGTAACTGGCAAACATGTCTGAGCGACCTGCAAACCCCTGAGGTTAAAATATAATGGCGTTCCCCGAAAGAAAGGGTCCCACACTATTGCCACAAACCCACGATACGCAACCAAAATGTGTTGGGCAACCTTTTTGGCCGGTGCTATATTACTCTTGGAACATATTTGTAGCACTTCCTGGGCCATGGAGGACAGTAATTTTGCCTATGACTTCGACTTGAATGCAACTCCAAAGTTGGACAAAATTCCCAAGTGGATCAACACTTCTTCCATGCAAACACCTCATCCTAGCATCCCTCAAGTGACTACGGGCACTGATCCTGCATCCACAAACTATGGCTCATTAGAGCAACCGCACGCATCAAATACCAACCCCATCTCAACTTGTGGCCAGAAAGTTTCTACCCACTCCCATCCGTCCACGATGTCTTCCGTAGAGGATCAGCACACAGTCCGCCTCCCTCAAACTTGGTGGACTGGTTACAAAGGCCCTTCAGAACAACGCCATCAGGAAAGATGGAATGTTTTTGGTTCATCGTCATCATAATTACACCCACTTCTTCCGGACCTACACGCACAAAATCTGGTGCCTTTCTGTCACGCTACAACTCTGACTCTCAGCCAAACCCGGCTCAGCTTTTCCATATGCATCAAACTTCGAATGCAACACTCAGTTTCAAACTTTCAACGGACCAAATGTGTGACACCTAATCAACGGGACACTCATCAAATCTCATTGCCCAATCCGGTCCCTGATTTGAAGATTTCCCTTTCCGGTGATTCAATGGCTCTTCGACGCTTATCCAATAACCCTTACTCGGACTAGCTCGCATGCCTCGACTCTCAGCTTGGCGCTTAACCTTTTCAATCAAGCCTTGCACTTACCAATTACATCACCTGGGAATCTCTGTCTTGTATCTTTGAATTAATTGTCATATCATCGATTATGCTTTCACTTGACTTTCTTTCAATCACTCGTGTAAATCTAACTGCGAGTAAATACTTTCCTTACTCATCTTCACAAAAGCATCATGTCAATACTTGCCTATAAAAGCAACTGTACTTTCTTTACATTTCTTCTTTTCCTCACTTAATTAATATAACATTGTTTTACGTTACCTTTCCTTAATCAGCCATCATCCTGATTACTTCGAGTCCTACCTGAGCCCAGTATTAGTCTATACTTCTCATCTTCGAAGTTAGTCTCGAATTTATCTTCGAGAATACTTTGACTCAAAGATATCCTCGAGTTGCTTCGAAGAATATCTTTGACTCATCCTCCAGTCCCCTTTGCGCTTCGATCAACCAAATCCCCATCTGTACATTGGGTTGGTCGCATGACAGTATATTAATTAAGTCTTACTGTTGTAAGTAGGTCTCTCTCCCTATCATATCTTGTTGCTCGACAGTCAACTTCTTCGACTGTTGATCTCTCTTGGTGATGCAACTTACACCAGTTCGAACTAGGTCACAAGGTCCGGCCGAACACTCCCTGGACCATGACATTGACCGACGCCGAGCCCCCGCGACTCCCATCGGCAATTGACCCTCGATCGAACAAATCCCTTGTCAGCTTTCTGTACTCTACTCCACTTATTGTGGCGTTTACAGTAAGGACAAAAGAATAATTTTACACTTTAAAAAGTGTAATAAAGCAGTTTCCAATAAGAACAATTACTTTAAGTGTTATAAAACACTAAGTATCAAATAAAAACAGGTTATGACCCTGCTGCCAAAACTTCAGTTATGGGAATAAATCCTCTGAAGGGCTAACCAGACTTGAACACGGTTCTTCCAATCAATTAAAGGTATTGTAATTAATTGGGGGGGATTTGGTTGAGGAATTTTAACTAATTAAGATAGTATATAAATAAAGGCCAGTCCTCCATACTTACAGGAGAAGGTGAGCGCCTTTGTAGCTTATAATAATTTATCTAGTGTGTGTTAAAATTGATGGGGAGTAATCTTCATTTTAGTGAAGAAAACTCCTTCTTAAATAATAAAATAAATATTATTTCACAAGCTTCTTTTGAAGCAGTGATCAGGGCAAGATCACCAGGAGGAACTGATCATCCTGTTCGTGATCTGATGTGAAATATGGTGTCATTCCTATGTGGAATGACCCCATAATTATTTCACAATGAATGACTTAGTGGGAAATAATTATTTCAACATTAAATAATTATTTCACTAAGATGTGCTTGTGAATAAATTTTCTGGGGAATAAGCTTGGAAAAGCGCTTGCCCTGGGTGATCAGTAATGTAAAATCACATGTACTTATGTATTTAATACATACTACATAAGTTATATAATTAAATACATATATAATCTTATAGTATATATTACTATGGGTTATGCTGGGATTTTCCAGGATTTTCAAGGAAAAAACTATACCAATAAATGGTTCTTTATCCATTTATTGCGTGTTTGCAAATTGATTTGCCAAGGATTTTCCTTAATTAAATTTCCTTGGATTTTGATAAAAATAAATATAATTTTAAATAATTTTATTATTATGTTTAACATGTGGTCATAAGTGTGGCTTGAACACAGAGCCTTATGTATCAACCAGATATTTCTAGGCTTGTTCTTAACTGTTACACTATATACCAATATTGAAACAGTTGAGTATAATTTCTATTATAAACAGAAGATCTAGTAAAACAAATGAAGTAGAAAAATAAAATAAAATAAATAATAATATAATTAAATATTATTAATTATTCAGCTTGCAGTTTCAAGTGTTACATAATGTATGTAATATCTTGGTGGCTGACATCCCTCCTTTGACTTGAAATCAGAATGCGCCTATTGACCCACTTCGGCAACTTTCTGATTCGGAGGACTCTTTCACTTTCCAGGAACCGCTCAACCAAGGGCGACCTCGGCGACGGAACCCCCCTCCTTCGCCACCTCAAAATCCTTCAGGTCCCGAAGAACCCGAAAGGGCGGCCGATGAATCACCAACTTCGATGTTGGTATCCCGGGCGTTGATAAACGCACGCCGCACGCGCACGCCAACGCCAACCCGCACACCAAATTTGTTTGGCGTGCGGGGCCTACACGCCTGTTTTTTTGTGGGCGTGTAGGGTCTACACGCCAAAAAAACAGGGCGTGTGGGAACCACACGCCATTTTTGGCGTGCGGGTCTCACACGCCAATTTATTTTGGCGTGTAGACCCTACACGCCAAAAATAATTGGCGTGTAGGCCCCGCACGCCAATTGTTTGGCGTGCGGGTCCCACACGCTCACGTAATCAAATGGGCCCTCCCATTCAATTACGTGAGCGGGGGAATTGTATCTCCCATACACATAATACATACATGTATTATGTGTATGGGATATACACATCCCCCGCTCACGTAATCGAATGGGAGGGCCTATTTGATTACGTGAGCGAGCCCGAGTCTGTTTCCGGACTGGGGCTCGCTTATGGTCCTGGTTTTTTTCAACCAGAACCACAACAAACACCACCCACCGCTCACCGATCCAATCAAAAAAAACGGTGAGTCTGAAAATCCGAAAAAAAAAAAAAAAACAAAAAAAAAAAAAAAAAAACAAAAAAAAAAAACAAAAAAAAAAAAAAAAAAAAAAAAACAAAAAAAAAACAAAAAAAAAAACAAAAAAAAAAAAAAAAAAAAAAAAAACAAAAAAAAAAACAAAAAAAAAACAAAAAAAAAAACAAAAAAAAAACAAAAAAAAAACAAAAAAAAAAACAAAAAAAAAAAACAAAAAAAAAAAAAAAAAAAAAAAACAAACAAAAAAGCAAAAAAAAACAAAACAAAAAAAATTCAAAAAAAAACAAAAAATGAGAAAAAAACCCCAAAAAAACCAAAAAAAAGGTAATTTTTGGGGTTTAATTTTGTGGGAGAAAAAAAGCCCACAGGCCCATGGCCCTCTCCAAGACCCAACTGGCCCAATAGACAGGGCCCAATGGCCCTGAGAAGGGGCCAGCCTCTGCCCATCACCTCCAGTGGGCCCACAGGCCCACTTTGATGCTCCAAAGGGGCAATAAAACATTCAAAGGGGCCATTCAAACCCCCCAGGCAGCTCAAAGGGCCCCGTATAAGCCCCAGACGCACTCCATCCCCCCCAAAAGTGGCCCATCCCAAACACATCTCTTCCTATTTCTATTTTTTTTTCACCGTAAATATAGTAACACGTGCTGACATACTCTCCCATTCAAATGCTAACAGATTCCGCACAAATCACCAAATCAGCAGCAAAAGATGTCTCACACCGGTGATTACAACTCTGCAAGCAATCAGCCTCCACGCCCGTACGGATTCTATGAGGTCGACCCCAACCATCACCCTGGCGCCCCACTTGGCAACTTGTATCAAAATCAAATCTCTGCGTATGGAAATTCACACGTGCTTGGCCAACCTGCAGCTCCACCCAATCAATCAGGCCACGTAGCAACTAACTATGGCTACCCAAGCAACCAATACGGCCAAGCCCCCCAGCCCCTTACTGTCCCCCCAGCCCACCCAGCCACCTACAGCTTCACAGACAACAGCTACAGACTGGCAATCCAGCCAAACCCTGTCCCCCCAGCCCACCGAGTAGCGCAGCCTGTGTTCCGCCCATATGAGGTACAATTGCCTCAATTCACCCACTATCACCATCAACCTCCGGCCTCTACCTATCAGCTTGATCCAGCCCAACCATCCTATCTGGCTCAGCCAGCTCTCTATGCACCACCTCATATAACTCAAGCCCCACCATCCCATCCGTTCCCGCAACCCCATCAAGCACCCACAATCTCAAACTCCTGGCGGCCAGGACCCCAACCATTGTCCCAACCGGCCAACCCATTCACTCTTGGACCCAGTCACTTCCAAGGCCCGCCAACCTCTCACAATTTCCCTGTTGGCCAACCATCAGTGCCCGCTCCGCCACAGACAAATCAAGTCCCTTCCATACCTGTCATGGAAGATATGCAGCCATCTCTGGGGGAAATAACCTCCTCTGCGCCATTTAGCCCTCAAATTTGGCCACCTGCACAACCAAGTCCTCAACAGTTTCCCCCAGCAACTTTCAGCCCTCAAGTCCCTCAAACTGTGGCTGAAGGTGAGTCTTCAAATAATTCTCCACTTTGTTTTCATCTTACCAAGAACTGATGTTTACCTACTCAATCTCCCAGTCAAATACCCAAGGGCCATGGCTACATCTCCCGGCGGATATCAACCTGCATCACCCAGCCCTCAACTATTTCCCCAAGCAAATTTCAGCCCTCAAGTCCCTCAAACTGTGGCTGAAGGTGAGTCTTCAAATACTTCTCCACTTTGTTTTCATCTTACCAAGAACTAATGTTTACCTGCACAATCTCCCGGTAAAATACCCAAGCGTCATGGCTACATCTCCCGGCGGGTATCACCCTGCACCACCCAGCCCTCAACCGTTTCCCCCTGCAACTTTCAGCCCTCAAGTCCCTCAAACTGTGGCTGAAGGTGAGTCTTCAAATATTTCTCCACCTTGTTTGCATCTTACCAAGACCTAATGTGTCAGCTTGCTGTACTCTACTCCACTTATTGTGGCGTGTACAGTAAGGACTAAAGAAGTATTTTACACTTAAAAAGTGTAAATAAACAATTTCCAATAAAGACAATTACTTAAGTGTTTATTAAACACTAAGTATAAAAAAAAACAGGTTCTAACCCTGCTGCCAAAACTTCTATTAAGGGATTTTAATCCTAGAAGGGCTAACCAGATTGATACACGGTTCTTCCAATCCAATTAAAGATATTTAATTGATTGGGGGGGGGATTTTGGTTGAGGAATTTTAACTAATGAAGATAGTATATAAATAAAGGCCAGTCCTCCTTACTTACAGGAGAAGGTGAGCGCCTTTGTAGATTATAATAAGTTATCTAGTGTGTGTTAAAATTGATGGGGAGTAATCTTCATTTTAGTGAAGGAAACTCCTTCTTAAATAATAAAATAAATATTATTTCACAAGCTTCTTTCTGAAGCAGTGATCAGGGCAAGATCACCAGGGAGAACTGAGCACCCTGTTCGTGATCTGATGTGAAATATGGTGTCATTCCTATGTGGAATGACCTCATAATTATTTCACAATGAATGGCTTAGTGGGAAATAATTATTTCAACATTAAATAATTATTTCACCAAGATGTGCTTGTGAATAAATTTTCTGGGGACTAAGGCTTGGAAAAGCGCTTGCCCTGAGTGATCAGTAATGTAAAATCACATGTACTTATGTATTTAATACATATTACATAAGTTATATAATTAAATACATATGTAATCTTATAGTATATATTACTATGGGTTATGCTGGGATTTTCCAGGATTTTCAAGGAAAAAACTATACCAATAAATGGTTCTTTATCCATTTATTGCGTGTTTGCAAATTGATTTGCCAAGGATTTTCCTTAATTAAATTTCTTTGGATTTTTGATAAAAAATAGTCATATTTTTAAATAATTTTTATCATTATATTTTGTGTGTGGTCATAAGTGTGGCTTGAACACAGAGCCTTATGAATTAACTAGATATTTCTAGGCTTGTTCTTAACTGTTACACTATATACCAATTGTTGAAACAGTTGAGTATAATTTCTGCTATAACCAGAAAATCTAGTAAAATAAATTAAGTAAAAAACAAAATAAAATAAATAATAATATAATTAAATATTATTAATTATTCAGCTTGCAGTTTCAAGTGTTACATAATTTATGTAATATCTTGGTGGCTGACACTCACCCACACTAAAAAAAGAGAAAAAAGGTTAATGTCTTTTGTCTACTCTATAATTTCTTAGTAGAGAATCATTATTAATATCTTTAGCTTCTAACCACTTATCTTTGTCAGCTAAGGAGTTTTTGAATCTTACTAGAAATTGTTTATAGCTTTGATTATTTCTCATAATTCTTCTATCATTGATGATTTTGTGAGGAATTAGATTTTCATCATCTATTATAGGTGGAACAGGAGTGTTTTTCTTAGCAGGAGCATTATTATTTTCTTTGTCAGAAGTGATATACTTCTTAAGGAGACTAATTGGAAAAGTTGGATGCTTTCTATTGAATGGTTCTGTCAATATCACTTCCACTGCATTTGGGCCATGGAAAGCTTTGACTACAAAGGGACCAATAAAAGAGTCTCTAAGTTTTTTAGGACCATCCATGTTAGCAAAGTTTACTGTGGATATTAATACTTGATCACCAACTTTAATGTTAGCTTCTTTATGAGTTTTATCCCATCTTGACTTATTATAGTCAACTGCTTGTTTGATACAATCTTGAGCATGTTTTTCAGCTTTATTCATCATATCCAAAAATGATTCAGATGTTGGATGAATGTGTACTGTTTTACTAAGCACACTGGTTACAGGCATAACAGGAGTCCATCCTATTTCTAACTCAAAAGGAGTTTTTCCAGTAACTGAGTGTTTACTTGAATTATATGCATATTCAAGTGCTGGTAATAAAGATATCCAATCATGAGTAAAACCATCCTGATCTTTATAACTAAGGCCAAAGGCACAATATCTTCTAATCATGTCTTCCAAAGTTTGTATCATTCTTTCAGCTAAACCATCTGTCTGAGGGTGATAAGCTGTAGACAAGGCTAATTTAGTACCCATTAAGTTGAACAAATTATCCCAAAACTCAGAAGTGAATTTTGGATCTCTGTCACTGATAATGACTGAAGGACATCTCACATCAGCAATGATATGATTCCAAAATAATAGAGCAACATCCATTGCATTATTTTCTTTAAAGCAAGGAATAAATCTTGCTCTTTTAGAGAATCTGTCTACTACAACTAAAACACAGTTGTAATTTTCTTTACCTGCTGGAGGTAAACCAGTCACAAAGTCCATGTTAATGACTTCCCATCTGGATTTTGGTTCATTGATTTCTTGTAACATACCATGTCTTTTACCAGTAGCTTTATTGGCTTTTTGGCACCTGTCACAAGAAGAACAGTATTCTATAACATTTTTTCTCCAATCTAACCACCAAGCTACAGACCTTACTCTTTCAAGGGTTCTGTCAGTAGACATGTGGCCAGAAAACATATTATCATGACATTCAAACAATATATCATTAATATGATTTTGAGATGTAAGTACAAGACTACAAGCATGGTTACTTTTATAATAAAGGAGTCCATCTAGGAGTACAAATCTTTTTTCATCAAATTTTCTTTTCCAAAGTGGATCCAAACCATTTAAAATACCAATATTTTTGAAGTCTGACTTCAGAGCTTCTACAATAATTGTAGTGTTCTTGTTTTTAGAGTAACTGTCTACAATTGTTTCAAAGAATTCATCTTTGAGGCTAGTGATTGTAATACCCATGATGGGTAAATCTCTTTCCATATTTTCTTGATCATATGCAGGATTATCTGGAGTGTTTGGTAAAGACCATCTGCTAAGTGCATCAGCATTTTTATGAATTAATCCTTCTCTATGAGTTATTGTCATAGAACTTCTCCATTCTTGAATTGAGATTTGACATCTCAGCATATGTCTATTTGGTGACTTAAGATTAATAAGACTCTTAAGAGCAGTACAATCTGTTATTACTTCAAAGAAACATCCATCTAGATAATAGTAC
The DNA here is from genome assembly GCA_007896445.1 of Puccinia hordei. Taxonomy (NCBI): domain Eukaryota; kingdom Fungi; phylum Basidiomycota; class Pucciniomycetes; order Pucciniales; family Pucciniaceae; genus Puccinia; species Puccinia hordei. The sequence goes on along the minus strand of RDRW01000429.1, from coordinate 546,962 downwards.
AACTTTTCTAAAGCCCAAACTAAACAAAGGCATTCTAGTTGAGATGCACCATATCTTCTTTCAGAATCTTTCAATTGTCTGGAAATGAAGACTACAGGTCCTTCAACTGGTAAGTCATATTTAATTTGAACTTGGTGCAAAGCTGCACCTAATCCTTCCATACTAGCATCTACATAAAGTTTGTAGGGTTGGGTAGGGTCAGGGTGGAAAAGCACAGGGGCTGTGGTTAACATTTCTTTTAAAGTATTATATGCATCTATTCTTTCCTTAGTCATTTCAAATACTACACTAGGGCTGATAAGTTTTGTCAGACTAGAAGATATGGAAGCATAATTTTTCAAATGTTGTCTGTAATAACTCATAAAGCCTAAAAAGCTTTGGAGTTCTTTTACAGTAGTGGGTACTGGTTTGAGTAGAACAGCAGCCACTCTATTTTGATCTATTCCCAAAGTAAGATCAGATACTACATGTCCCAAGGCTTTGAGTTCATTAAACCCAAAGTGGCACTTGGGCAGAGAAATCTTCATATTCATTTTAATGGCCCTTTTAAGGACTAGGTCTAATCTAGTAAGATGTTCATCCCAATCTTGAGAGAAAACAATAATGTCATCTATTTATATGATCAACCATCCTTCTCTAAGTTCATTGTAGAATTCTACATCCATCATTCTTTGGAAATGTGAAGGTGCATTTTTTATGCCAAAGGGCATTATTAAATATTCATAAACTCCTAAGTAGCAAATAATCCTGAGATATTTTCTACTTTCAACACTAACAGTGTTTTGATGAAAGCCTTTAAGTACATCCATTGTAGATGTATTTGGCTTTGGCCAAATTTGTAAGAGATTCATTAATTTTAGGCATAGGATACCTGTCTGGGACAGTAACACTATTCAAAGCCCTAAAATCACCACAAAGTCTTGACTTGTTATTGTGCCAGGCTATTATTACTGGTGTAGTAATGTCAACTTCCTCTCCTGGAGTAACCTTTCTGAGAACTTTCAATTTTAGCAAAGTGTCTATGTGCTCTTTAATAGCTTCTCTGCTTCTAGGACTAGCAGGATAAGGAGATCTCCTTAATATTGGAGGAAAAGGTTTCTGAATGGTCAATTGAATGTTGACTTCATGTCCTTTTATTGCTCCAAACTCATCTTTAGGAGTATTGAATGCACCAATATTCATGTGCAGGGTATTGTACAACTGTGTAACTTGATCACTTGACAGCTTCTCATATACATGAGCTTCCTCTTTTATTTGGTTTTTAAAGGGAATAATATTATTAAAGGAAGAGGAACTTCTAGTATCATAATGATACTGTACTGTACTATCTCCAATTGTCACATAATTGGAATCTGAATTAATCAGATTAATTTTATAAGCATGTAAATAATTATTACCAATTATGAAATATTGAGCTTTAATATCTTCCATGACCATGAAAGTCATGTTCATAGAAACTGTACCAAGTGTAAGATCATAGTTAATTTTTCCTATGTAATTAAGTTTTTGATTACAACTTTTGTAAGTCTTGTTGTCAGGACTAATCAGTTTAGATTTATAATCTTTGTCTATTTGGGACAAGTATCTAGTACCAACACAAGATACATAAGCACCTGAATCAAGTAAAGTGTTTATAATTATGTTATTTAATTTCATTTTCATAACACTACTCTTGCCTTTGCTTTCATCTATATGAAAGATATTGCCAACAACCTCTTGAGACTCTTCTTCAAGTTCAGAGTCTTCCTCAATTCCTGGATCTTCTGATTCTTCAGAATCTTTATTTTCAAATATATTGTTAACAACTTTCTTTCTTCTGCAGTCTTTAGCTACATGTCCTTTAATATTACAATTTGTACATTTAACATCAGAATAAGTCTTAGTTTTATCTGATGTAACAGGAGGGTTTGCAACAAAAGGTTTGTTTTGGTACTTTGATCTTTTACCCAGATTAGTCTGATCAACTATTTCTTGTAAGACATTTATGAATGTACTGATATCAGCTTGAGTGGTGTCTAATGCACATTTAACTGCATAAGCCACTTCTCCATCACACAAGTCTAATATTTTAATATTGATTTGTTTAATATTCAAGTAAGGTTCAATTGACTTAATCCTTCTGTACTGTTTAGTAACCCAAGATGATACAGAAGGATTATTAGCATCAAATCTTGAAGTATAAAAGGCTTTTTGTACCCTTCTTCTCCAAGTAGCATTACCAAATTTCTTTTCAATTTGTTGTTTCCACCATTCCCATGTTTGAAGGCCAAATTGGGTTTTAATGCCTTTATACCATTGATTGGCAGAGTTTTTAAACAACAGATTTAATCTTGAGATTATAATTCTATCATGTAAATCTATGTCAGATTTTAAAGTGTCAATCCATTCAATGAATTCTGTATGGTCATATTCCCCTTTCCCTGTAAAGGTGGGCCAATCAGATGTTTTGGGAATAGAGGCTAACATTTGTTTCCTTACTTCTTTGTCTACATCTATTAGATGTGTATCAGCTTGATAATTGTTCAAGTTATCAGAATTTTGTAATTTAACATGAGAATTCATGTTTTGATTTAGATTCTTATGTTCAAAAGAATTTAAATTTTTATCTTCCAAAGAATTTAAAGGAAGATCTTCAACAATTAAAGATTTAACATCTTTATTCAAATGGGAACCAGATTGATTTAGTTGAAGTGATTCTAAATTCTTCTGAATTAAAGATTGATTAATTTGTATTTCTGATATATCAGAAATAATTTTATCAATTTTCTGTTCAATTGATTTAACTTCTTTACCTTTAAAACTTAATGTTTGAACCTCATTCTCAAGTTTATGTGTAACATGTCTTAAATGTTCATTAAGGGGCTCAACATCTTTCAAGAAGTATTTTTGTATTTCAGTAGTGATATCACTACACATGTCTAAAATGTCAGTTTGATTAGAACAGACTTCCTCAATAAATTGAGTTTGAGAAATAATTTTCTCTTCAGTTTTTAAGTTATTTTTATCTACTATTTGTTCTATTTTGAGGAACATGTCTGATAATGTGTTTAAAAAGAATTTTTTAGTAACTATATCATCTATTCTTGATGATTGTTGTTCTGGTCTCGAGCTCTCTGGTCTTGCCGGGAGTGATCTATATACTGGTACGTGCCCTGAATCTGGCACGCTAGGCGGAACATCTCGCCGTACACTGAATTGCAATACTCGCGCCTGGACATGCGGCGCTGCGGGTTGCGACGCTGCGGCCCGGCTTGAGCTTGGCTGGGCTGTTGGCGGCGGTTTTGCGCTGGAGGCGCTGGTGGCACTGGCTGCACTGGGGGCGCTGGCGGCACTGGCTGCGGTTGCGGTACCCGTACTGGTTCTAACACCGGCTCGACGCGAGGCTCCGTGTTGGGAGTAGTCGGCGTCGTGGCCGGTTGACTGGTCAAGGCCTCTGGGGCCTGGCTCTGACGAAGAGCTTTCCTGACGACGAAGGGATTCCCTCCGTCAGGATTAGAGTCTTGGGACTTCCTAAGATTTTTGTCAAGCTGCGGTGTGTAGCCAAAGCTTGCGTCAAGAAGAGATCCTTCATCGCCGAGTTCTCTGACGTAGCTTCCTGGAAGCCGCGGAAGTTGGCCTGATGCTGCTCCAGGATTAACCTGGTCGCCACATTTAGGCTTCCGTGTACTAGGTTCAACAGGTATGTCAGCTATTTTTCCGGCTAGCCAGCTACTTACGCGGGAAGGAAGAACTGACTTTCTTCCTGCTCCACTACTTGGGCTGGGGTTTCTGTTATTAGACATGATACAGCAAGATTGTCAATATTTAGACTATGTAATCTGTTGATTAAAATAAAAAAAAAATAAAAGGAGTATTTACGCGGGGTGATGGGAGTCCACGCGTCGGCAGTGATTAACCTAGACTCTCCTGGGGCAGGAGAGCTTCGAACCTGGATAGGTTCAGCGTCAGGGATTACTGTATCCTCGTTGGGAGGTACAGCGGTGGATCTAGTCTCGGCGTTGGACGAGCGGGATCAACAGTTAGAAGTGCGGCCGCGGGGGACGAAGAATTCAGACACTAAAGACGTGGTAGTTATCAGTTTGAAGATCTGATGAAGACAAATTTTTTGAGCTATAAAATACTTACTTTTGTTGAGTAATGAAAAAGTTATAATTTTTCGAAAAAAGTCGAATTTTCTGAAGATTCTTATAATAAGAATCTATTTTTTGAGAGTGTATTTTTGGGGTTTTTCTGTGGAAAAAATTCAAAAAAATAAAGGATAAGGTTAGTTTGATAATGTTTATCAAAGAATATTTTTGAATAAGGATAAAGGATTTATCAAAAAAAAAATTGATGAAAATTTTCGAATTTTTTTTTTTTTTTTTTTGTAAAAAAAAATAAAATAAATTAATAAATTAATTTATATAAGGCCAAAATAATTTATGGCCACTGTTGGGACACCAAATGTCAGCTTGCTGTACTCTACTCCACGTATTGTGGCGTGTACAGTAAGGACTAAAGAAGTATTTTACACTTAAAAAGTGTAAATAAACAATTTCCAATAAAGACAATTACTTAAGTGTTTATTAAACACTAAGTATCAAAAAAAACAGGTTCTAACCCTGCTGCCAAAACTTCTATTAAGGGATTTTAATCCTAGAAGGGCTAACCAGATTGATACACGGTTCTTCCAATCCAATTAAAGATATTTAATTGATTGGGGGGGGGGATTTTGGTTGAGGAATTTTAACTAATGAAGATAGTATATAAATAAAGGCCAGTCCTCCTTACTTACAGGAGAAGGTGAGCGCCTTTGTAGCTTATAATAAGTTATCTAGTGTGTGTTAAAATTGATGGGGAGTAATCTTCATTTTAGTGAAGGAAACTCCTTCTTAAATAATAAAATAAATATTATTTCACAAGCTTCTTTCTGAAGCAGTGATCAGGGCAAGATCAGCAGGGGGAACTGAGCACCCTGTTCGTGATCTGATGTGAAATATGGTGTCATTCCTATGTGGAATGACCTCATGATTATTACACAATGAATGGCTTAGTGGGAAATAATTATTTCAACATTAAATAATTATTTCACTAAGATGTGCTTGTGAATAAATTTTCTGGGGACTAAGGCTTGGAAAAGCGCTTGCCCTGAGTGATCAGTAATGTAAAATCACATGTACTTATGTATTTAATACATATTACATAAGTTATATAATTAAATACATATGTAATCTTATAGTATATATTACTATGGGTTATGCTGGGATTTTCCAGGATTTTCAAGGAAAAAACTATACCAATAAATGGTTCTTTATCCATTTATTGCGTGTTTGCAAATTGATTTGCCAAGGATTTTCCTTAATTAAATTTCTTTGGATTTTTGATAAAAAATAGATATATTTTTAAATAATTTTTATTATTGTATTTTGTGTGTGGTCATAAGTGTGGCTTGAACACAGAGCCTTATGAATTAACTAGATATTTCTAGGCTTGTTCTTAACTGTTACACTATATACCAATTGTTAAAACAGTTGAATACAATTTCTGTTATAACCAGAAAATCTAGTAAAATAAATTAAGTAAAAAATAAAATAAAATAAATAATAATATAATTAAATATTATTAATTATTCAGCTTGCAGTTTCAAGTGTTACATAATGTATGTAATATCTTGGTGGCTGACATAATGTTTACCTAGTCAATCTTCCAGTATACCCGCTCAATCCTTTAGGACGTTCACCGCTGGCCCCCGCAATGTTACCTGCCGCCAATCAACGGCATAAAGTGTTGATGAAATCTGAAGATGTACAATCTTATTATTATTCAGTTGGCAGTAAGTTCTTCTAGTTTCTTAATTTGCCCACTTGAGGCAGACTGGCTGAACTGCTTGTGTTTCCAGATGCAATGGATGCACCACCCGAATTCCTTTTCACATGTGTCACTGATCTCAAACACTTTGTCACCACATGGGCCCACGAGCATGGTTACGCTCTGAAAGTTCGTGCTTCCAAGCGGGGCAAGAACATCTACTTTGCATGCACAGTTGCCGGGGAAGACCAAACCTCAGTTGATGCTATCCGGTTTCGAGAATCTAGGAATAAGCGACTGGGGTGCTGCTTCAAAATATCTGGCCACAAACCGACTTCAGTAAAACTCAAGGATGCACCATGGGAACTCCGATGCCAAAAGACGATTGAGCACAATCATGGTCCAATCGATCTGGAACATGTAGTCATCCACAAGAAGCTCTCTGTCAAAGGCCAAACTGAGGTTGCTCGCTTATCGTCTCTCAGAATGCAACCCCAGGCAATCGCTAGACTCCTTACTAGCAGTGAGGGAAGGTTTGTAACCAACAGGACAATATACAACACAAAGCAGGCACTGAGGGCGGAGAAGAGGGCTGGCAACACCCCAATTGAGTACCTCCTACGTTGCCTCAACGAATCCAATTGGACACACGAGGACGTTTACGATACGGACGGCAAGCTCCTTTACTTGTGGTTTGCGCACCCAGGATCGTTGCTTCTTGCTTGCAGGTTCCACCATGTGGTCAACATTGACTGCACTTACAAGACGAACCTGAACAACTACCCCCTGCTGCATGTGGTTGGCCAAACTGCAACCAATCACAGTTTTTCGATTGGTTTTTGTTTGATGCGAAACGAGAAGAATGAGGCCTACTCATGGGCTCTTGATAAGTTGAAGTGGGTGGTATATTTGACTAATCACCTGTTCTCATCAGAAACTGACTGTACTCCGGTGCCTGTGTGATACCCATAGATCTATATGGGACGCTGACCACGCGCCAAAGGTCTTTGTGACAGACAGGGAATCGGCACTGCGTAATGCTATCTCACAGTACTTTCTAAATGCAACCGTGAACTTGTGCATGTGGCACATTGATTGGAACATTGTGACAAACTGCAAGCAAGCCTTTGCTGGCGATGGCGAAGAATGGGCCAAATTCATGAGGCTCTGGCATGAGGTCGCACATGCCCCCAATGAGGACACCTGCAACTCAAAGTGGGCTCAACTGACATGGTACCTAGTCACTCAAACTAACGTCTACGAATACCTGTACAAGAACGTCTGGAGCGAGCGACACAAGTTCATGAATGCGTGGGCCGGAATGACACCCCATCTAGGAAATCTGACTTCGTCACGATGTGAATCTGCCCACAGCTGGCTGAAAACCTATGTGACATTGGCTAGGTGCGACTTTGCAACACTTTTCATTACAATTGCTGCAGCAGTGGACCAACAACTTGACACAGCCCACACAAACCTGGCACACGAGTTACAGAAGGGATTAACCGGACTACCAAATGCCTTCAAGTCCCTCAGCTGCAAAATCTCCTGTCATGCGCTCAAGTTGGCCTTGTCTCAGTACAACAAGTTCATCAAGATGAAGAAATGCAAGCCTGGGGATCCCAGCCTTCAATGCAAAGGTAATTTCCAGGCTGGCTTGGGCATTCCGTGTTTGCACACTATTGAATGTTTGGTCCAGGGGAAGGGAGATGTGGAGCCTTCTGATTTCCATGTCCAGTGGCATCTGGCCTATAACCCTGACGGTCCAGTGAGTCCTCCTGATGTATGACTTGTTCATGTCCCTCCTAGCTAATCTTCATCTATGTTCATTGCAGGCTCTTGATCAACCACTGTACGACTTTGACAACGATTTTGAGGATTTCAAGCAGGAGATCTTGGCTTCCCACCACCCCTCGGCGTTAGAAGCAACAATGAAAAAATTACGAAGGGTCCATGCAAACACACATGTGGTTCCGCTTGCAGAGCCTGATCCTATCCAAGTGAAACACATACTGGAAAGGCCGTGGAAGAAGAGAAAGGGTAGTGGGCGAGTTCAAAAGCGCGATGACACCCATGCAAAAATTGTGGAAGCGCAAATCCAAAAGGCGCAGGCAAGGAAAGCAAGACAGAAGGCCGTGTATCAAAAGTAAAAGGGGGTAAGCAACAGTCCAAGCGGGCGCAGGCTCCATTGGACACCTCAGCTTCTTCCTCTGGGGACCTGGATGAGCTACCCAGTGTGGAGACACTCATGCGTAAGCAACTTTATTGCATGTCTTTTTAAGAGGCTGATAACTGATGGACTTACTAAGCAGTCAAGAGAAATCACCCCCCACGAGTTGGCAGCCTCACTATTGGGAAACGGAATCGGGGGTCTTCAAGTTCAGGAACATCACGGCGCAAGGAAACGTGGCAGCCCAAGTATGGTAGTATGGATGGTGTAACAGATGAAGATTCTGATTCTGCAGATGCAGTTTCAGATGAAGATTCTGATGCCCCAAATGGGGAATCAGATGAAGAATCTGATGCCCCACATGGGGCATTGGAAGAAGAATCTGATGCCACAGATGGGGAATCAGTCGCAGATTCTGACGCACAAGGTGGGGAATCAGATGAAGAACCAGATCCCCCAGTGGATTCCTCCTCATCTATTGAGATGCAGGCCTCAAGCTCTCATGATCAGTTGCAGGGTGAGGCCAGGCTACATTCACCCCCCACAGCCAAGGTAAGTACTATAACTTTGACATTAGATTATCAAGGTCTGATTCCATTGTATGTTTCATAGGACCGGCATGTAGATGCTGAGGTTGCACCCAAGGCTGGCCGAACGAGACAGGGAAATACCAACCCTGATGTTGCAGTGAGTGACTCAAGCTTGACACGGACAAGGAGGAATGCACTAACTCTAACTGATAACCAACTTCTTGTCAGCCACTGAGTACATATCACAGGACCTGACATGTACCACGTAACTGCAAAGATTATTAATTATTATTATCTCTAATAATAATTACTATTCTTATTAATTATTATTACTATTTATTATCATTATTTATTCTAAATAACTCCACGTAATATTAATTATTATTATCCTTAATAATAATTACTATTCTGTAGTTATTATTATTATTATTATACCTTCATTATTATTACTTTAATATTAATATTATTAAAGTACATTAATTACATTAATTAATATAAATACTTAATAATATATTCATTAATAAACTCATGAATAATTCTGGTTAAGATATGTACTCCTGTTATACAAGATACATAACTTGTAGGTCTTTGCCCCCCTGTCACGTGAAATATCCAGAGTAACAGATATCACTCTTTCCCCTCTGATTACGCCCACATTCCTTAACATTGGAATATTTCACGCATAAGATATGTAATTTAATATCTTATTAATAAAAGAACTTATTAATATTATAATAATTAATACTTATAAGATGTACCAATAATAAATGACATCATTATAAGTTAATAACTTTATTAATATTAATAACAGATCAATTAATACAAATGTCATGATGTGATCCAATCCCACTAAGGACTACTGATCAAAGATGTGTCCCATAACACAGCCTTAGTAGAAATCACATCATAAACATTAACAGATCCTCCCAAAAGGATCTGTCTTGCCCCTGAAGTTCCACAGTACCTCCCAGGTCATGGAAGCGCTCACAGTTCCCTCTTGAGGAGCTCTTACAATATATAAACAGACTGTAAACAGTTGTTTATCCCCCAGAGAATATTTAGAACACACCAGCACAGTACATACCTTAGAGTTATTTACCTTGCTTAGTTCCCCATTCTCCAACAATCCCCCAATTCTGGATAATCTATAGTTTAATACTGTTATTACCTCAAGAATTGGCCACAACCTACCTTCAATAAGGTAGTCACCACGAACCCAAGTGAGTACCTCCTTGGATGCCTATTAATACTTTGTATTGATTTGGATGCGCCTAATTAGAGCAATTAGAGCAAGCCTCTCAGACAAGACTTACTGATTGAGGAAGTACCTTTTTACAGGACTTAAACCATTACCCAAACCACTTTTAATCATCAACCTACCTTAGTTACAACCCTTAACCACGGTTAGTTCCACACCCAGGCTGACACTTCTCATCATTCTTGTCAGGCGCAGCTTCCACCATGGATCTTAAAATACCTGCATTCCACTTATAACCCTGCAGGTGATGGGAACTGTGGTTATGAATGTGTGGCACATGCATTGGCAGCAGATAGACCAGAGGGTCCCTACGCTAAGGCCAATGGGTGGTACCAAGTGCCAAACAATGTGTTAGAAGAGATGGAAAAGAACAAGGCACATTGGACAAGATACCTTGGGGGCCTTCAAAATTTGACCACGCTTACAGACGTGTTCAGGTGACTGACCCACGTGGATCAGTCCCCATGAACAAATGGATGAGCAAGTTGGATGTGGGACCCATTCTGGCCAATGCGTATAACCGGCCATTTGTCTTCCTCAGCAGAACGGGCGGGAGCACCACATATATTCCTGCCACAGTTCCCCCGGACCCTAAACCGCTGCCAGCCCTCTTCTTATCATTTTTCAATGATAATCATTGGATACGTGTGATAGTCAAGCGGACCCCCACGATTCCCTTTCCTCTCCCTAAAGTCTCCCGGTTATTTCACAAGAGCCCAGCAGCTGCTTGGCTAGACTGTGTTTCCCCTTCCACTACTCTTCACTCTTTGATCCCTAAATGATTAAATGTACCAAGTTACTGCAAGTAACACTAATTATTATTATCCTTATTAATATTTACCATTCTTATTATTCTTTAATATTATTCCTTTAAGATCTCTAGTGAATATTATTAGTATTATTAATTCATCATTATGACTTTAAGAAGTGATAACATAGTATTATTAAACTACAATCTTTACAATAAATAATATACTTAATTTAAATATACTTAAATCCGTTTTTTTTTAATTTAATTTTTTGCGGGCGGATTTTCATTATTTTTCAAAGTTTTAAATTTATTTCTCATACTTACAGGGGTTTAGAATTTTATGGTAATTTTTATTTTGCAAAAAAACCATGTCTTCCATTTTTTTTGGCCAATCCACCCGGTTTTTTCATAAAAAATCCTCACAGCTTAATTTCCAGGATTTCTCAACATTTTAACATTTTTTTGAAATTTTTTTAAGCACTTTAAGGGGTGTAGAATATAATGTGACTAAGATTTTTTTTTAAAAATCACTGGTTGGATTTTTTATGATTTTTGGACTCAATTTATTTCCAAACACCTTCACGTCTGTCTTTCAAGATATTCAAGGAGTTTTTAAATGGATTCATACACTTTAGAGGTTAAAGAATTCATTGGAAACAAATACTGATTATAAAATTGACTTCTTATCAGATTTCATGACAAAGAAATGGAAATACAATTATACACAGAGGTATGGTACATTGCATGATGCTTTGGAGTGTTACATGTTGTTTATTAAATAAACAAAAAACCAGGTGTAAATGCGGAAAACCAGGTGCACTGCGCAGCCGCAGCCGCGCAGAAAACCGGGTGTAAACGCGGAAAAACCGGGTTTTTTTATTAATGCCCTAGAATAAATGAAATGAATAAAATAAATAAATAAAATAAAAAGCAAGAGACATAATTGCAAGTTAATAATTTATTAATAAATAATAAATGTCATTAACAACAAAGAGACATTAGTACAAAGAGTGCGCACACAAATAATACGTATAAGAAAGAGAAATTGTCATCAACACTACTGATAACAGCTAGAAAATGCTGACAAATGGTGAATATACGCCTGAATTACATTCCTGAACTGATATGTAATGGGCAAAGAAAAAAAGAAGACATTGTTTATTTGGGAAATAAAAAATAGCATAAATTTCTACACCCCTGGAAGTATATTAGACATTATTAAAATGTTGCAAAAAAATCAAAATCCACCCGCAAAAAAATAAATAAAAAAAAAGGGTTTAAAAGCGGAAAACCGGTGAGCAAGACAGTGGTGGAAATTACAACTCAAGGGCATGTGAATGAGAAATAAAAGGGAAACCAAAGAAAAAACAACCCCCGGTACATATATCAGAAGTGGTAGTTGGCTACAGCTATTTCTATATCTTGGGAAAACAAAATTTGGAGGTTTTGAATAGAAAAGCATTTGTGAAACTCTTCATGGGTTTTTTTCCAATCAACCATTGGCAAACCATCATGACCAATCCGGTTAAATCCCATGGAGCACAAAAATTTGAGAAAGTATAATCGGAGGTTATCCAAAGTCCCGTGAGGCATCACAGAAGTATTACCACTATCGAACTTATGTTTCAGAACATTGGCGCCAAATTCCAATAAGGCCAAAGCATTTGAAGTTGTCGGACGTTCGGACCCGTATTTGTTAGTGACAAAGGCGGTTGTTGGACCAAAAACCAGGAGACCAGCAAGTATCCGCATTTGCTCCCGCGTGTTTAATGTTGACCACTCATCAAGCTTTTTATACTTTGGTCTTGTTGGTGCCAGGAGACCGCAGATGTAACACAACGCTGACATCGCCCCCGTGAAGTATAGACCAAGGACCTTGAGACCGGAGGTGTTTGGCTGGGGGCTTGATCCATCCTTTGCGTGACTTCCAAGGTTTTCATAAGTTCGTTGGAATGCAAGATGGGCAGTATGCACCAAAGATTTGTCCAGGGGGAGAGGCTGCCATTCACTGCCCTGTTGCTCCATGTGTCAAAGGGCCCAGCAGTCTTGCAAAGCACTTTTAAGCCGGGTATAAGCGTGGTCACTTGGAGAAAAGTATGAGGCCAGATTTGCCGCAAGTGTGTGGGTCTGGACACGTTTGGACGGCGGCGCCTTCCGGTTCTCCTGGGAAGCCTCGAGCTGTGCCATGTTGACAACTTCAGGAGTTATCAGAGAGAGAGCACCAGGTTGAGTGGGGTTAAGAATTCTCTCTGCATACCACACAAATATCAGCCTCTGTGATGTATGAACAAGTGAGAAAAAAAGTGATTAATTACCAGATTTGCATGCCTTCAGAAGTGTATCCACTTCCCTCCAAACAACTCGGCTGAACTCCTGTGGCATCGTTGGATGTGGCGTGACCATTGAGGGGAGGTGTGTGAGGATGAATGCTATGTTTTCAATCATTTTCTCGGCTGAACGGTGTGACCACGCAATTCCACCCGCCAAATTTTCATTCAAATCATCTGCCAATGCTTTTGGAAGCATTGGGCCAGGGATAAATAGACCCATAGCTGTGCGCAAAGGAGGGATGTTAATTACAAGATGGGTGTGCATAAGCAATGGGGAGTGACTTACAAGGAGGCGTCAGGACAGGGGGAGGAGGAATTGATTCGCCCGGTGGTCTTTGGGTTGGTGGCTTGACTGTTGATGGCCCAGCAACAGGGGGGTTCCGTGGAATTATGAGGCCTTGTGTCAGCTTGCTACTAGTTCAGAGACAACCTGACTAGAACAATAAATAAAGTAATAATTAATTAAGAAAAAATAGATATGAAAGAGACATTATTACACAATTAATAATGTAACATAAATTATAATAACCAGAAGAAAAAGATAACATTTTAAAATATAAACATTATTACGTAGTAATAATGCAATAAATAAATTAATAGTAAAATAAATAATAACTCATTAACCTTTGAGATAAGTGAGAATATTATTTCATGTTCTGAAAGAGCAAGTAAAATAACCTAGGGTACCTCAGCCAAAGTACCCTAGAAAACTTACTCCTTCTAACAATAAAATTAACTTAAAGAATACTCCTACTAAGCGCTAAAATACTTACTAGGTATAAACATATGTAATATGAGAGTATTCTAATAAGTAGAAGTACTCAAAATACGGGATAATTACTTAAATAAACTATGTAATTATCCTTTAAAACACATAAATAAAAATATTAAATAACATTTGACATAAATATCACGCTGTTTTATAATCTTTGTACTATTATTAACTTATACAAATACATACAGTATAAGTTAAATAATATCATAACACATGAAAGACACGAAACAGGGGATAAAGAAAACATCAGAATACTGCAAACAAGTTTAAAAGAACTTGAACTTGTACAATTAAAATAAATGACAAGCTCCTTTAATCACGGGAAAATAACAAATGCTGACACTTTTCCCAGGATTCTAGCTTGTCAAATAATTGAATGGAGAGCTGTAAAAGCGCCCACCATGCAAGTATGACAAGAACTCTCATGGTACAGAACTTTACATATGAAATAACCAAATTAAACAGAAATAAGATTCTGTACTATAATTTGATTATTTCTTTTTTATTCTATTGATCAAGTGATCAATACATGTTGTACATCAAGCTATAAGCTCTTGAAGCGCCCTCAGATGATGTCTACAGATGACTGACAGACTGTATTAATTATTGACAGCCTGTACATGTAATAATTTGATAAATTACATCATTTATTTCTACTAAGGATAACTCCTTCCTTGTAGTATCCCCATAGCCAAAATCCCCCTTGGTGTTTCGCCATCAGGGCTCCAGAATGGCATTTAAGAGGCCCTTTCTTCCCCCTGTATTTTGATTCCCCAGCTTTATCATATTTACACCCAGCATTCCACCAGTCCATCATACTAGTGTCCTGCCCAGTAAATCAGTCTTCAAGACTTCAAAGCCTCTTGTCCTCAACCCCAACTCTGTCCAGCCTTCCAGCCCACCTTTCCAACCGCTTCCAGCTGCTCAGTTTACCATAAGAAAGCCCCCCACCTCCTTCCCTCAAAGCCTACTACAGTAAGTCTTTTCCTACTAGGAGTTGTGGCCCTTTCTTAGCCACTATTTCACTGGGACTAAACACCCCTGCTTGCAGGCCCCAGTTTTAAAGGTTCAGTTCTCTGCTTTTAGCAAGAACACCTTTGGAGGGAACTAAACACCCCAGCTTGCTGGCCCCTCCATAAATCTTTGATCTTTTAAATATTAATATAAAAGATCAAAAACCCCTTTTTTGCCCATATTTTTTGCCTTGCACCTTGTGTAGCTAGAAGGATATCAGTCCTTGGCATCACAGAGCGTGACACCTTGCAGTGATTGCGCAGTGATGAATTCGTGAGAGGTGGGATGAGGGGTGAAGAAATTATACATGGGGCCTGTATTTTTAGAAGAAGAAGCAGAGTTGTCCAGGCGCGCCTTTTTGCTCGTAGGGTCTTCAACCGTAGGATCTTCAATTCGTACCATGTCATAGCGATATCGGGTTTGTTGTGGCACCAGTTCATGGACTGGCTCCTGGTGGAAGGTAGGTTTGGGACGTCCATGAAGGAATCGTCGGAGGACTTGCTGGTCTTCTGCACCATCTTCAGAGTCATCTGTTTCACCCTCTGCGTCAGGGTCTTCAGAGCTGTCCTGGATGGCTGGATTGTTAATTTCTCGTCTCCCGTCCGCATTGGGGGCTTTGGAGGACTTCTGGCCAATGAGTTGTTGGGCCGTTTGTACGCTTTGAAAGAAAGAATGGCCAAAGGTGTTGAGGGTTGTCTTGTGGCCTTCGACATCCGTCCGCATCTTTCCGCTTTGACGTGGGGATCCATCAGCTGGGTTTGTTGTGTTGGGCTGGCCATATTGAACATCCTTGTTTATTTGGTTTGCAAATTGATTGAGGGTGGGGATTGGGTTGTTTGCTGGAGGTAGGTGATCAGGAGTGTGTGCATATAAGTATGCCATTGAGTCGGTTGCAAATTCAGGGCGGGGGTGGGACTGTGGTGGAGCAGGCCTAGTGGCGCCTAAGGTGTTTCTAGCCGGGGCTGGGGTTCTGGAGACCTGTTCATTCTCATCGTCTGACTGCTCGTATTCAGCCTTTATTTTAGAGGCCCAATTCTCCAGGTTTTCGCGTTCATCTGGTTTCAACGCAGGGTGCCGCGCCAGCTCTGTGCATTTTTCCCAGAGATCCAAACCTGTGTAATGGTGGGAGGGTGGGTGGGAGTGAGCCAGCTACTTATATTATACACAAAATAAAGGAATGAATCTCACGTCCTAGTTCACAGGTCTGATGTGAAGACATTGTTGATTTTTGAAGTCAAATTGGTGATTTGTGCGGAATCTGTTAGCATTTGAATGGGAGAGTATGTCAGCACGTGTTACTATATCTATGGTAAAAAAAATTCTTAAAAAAAATTGGAAGAGATGTGGGGGATTGATTTTGTTTGAGATGGGCCCATTGGGCCACTTTTGGGGGGGATGGTGTGCGTCTGGGGCTTATATGGGGCCCTTTGAGCTGCCTGGGGGGTTTGAATGGCCCCTTTGAATGTTTTATTGCCCCTTTGGAGCATCAAAGTGGGCCTGTGGGCCCACTGGAGGTGATGGGCAGAGGCGGGCCCCTTCTTATGGCCATTGGGCCCTGTCTTTGGGCCAGTTGGGTCTTGGAGCCCTGGGCCTGTGGGCTTTTTTTCTCCCACAAAATTAAACCCCAAAAAATCCCTGTTTTTTGGTTTTTTTGGGGTTTTTTTCTCATTTTGTATTTATCATTTTTTGTTTATTTATTTTTTTGTTTTTTTATTCTTTTTTTTTTTTTGTTTTTGTTTTTGTTTTTGTTTTTTTTTTTTTTTTTTTTTTTTTTTTTTTTTTTTTTTTTTTTTTTTTTTTTTTTTTTTTTTTTTTTTTTTTTTGTTACTCACATTGCTGTTTTTTTATTTGGTGGGTGGTGGCGATTGTCGCTTGCTTGAATTCGTGGTCGTTCTGGTTGAAAACAACCAGACCGACGGTCTGATTCCTTTCAGGAATCAGACTCGGCGGGCTCGCTCACGTAATCGAATGGTCCCTACCATTCGATTACGTGAGTGAGGGGGATGGATATGTATATCCCCATACACATAACACATGTATGTATTATGTGTATGGGGATATTGCATGCAATATCCCCCCACACACCAAACAATTGGCGTGTGGGCCCCGCACGCCAATTGTTTGGCGTGCGCTCCCACACACCAAACGATTGGCGTGTGGCACTGCCAGCATAATTGCCTAGGATGAAGTCATCCCAGTTAAACTGGGATGCACTCAACCAATTTAAACTTGGTTGAAATCAACTGATGAAATATAAATCCAAGGGACCCCCCTTGGTTTTATATTTCATTGGTTGAGGTCAACCTACTTTAAATTGGTTGCTTGCATCCTAGTTTAACTGGGATGAACTCAACCTAGGCAATTATGCTGGCAGTGTGGGAGCGCACGCCAAACAATTGGCGTGCGGGGGCCTACACGCCAATTATTTTTGGCGTGTAGGTTCTACACGCCAACATAAATTGGCGTGTGAGACCAGCACGCCAAAAATGGTGTGTGGTTCCCACACGCCCTGTTTTTTTGGCGTGTAGACCCTACACGCCCAAAAAAAAAGGGCGTGTAGGCCCCGCACGCCAAAAAAACTTGGCGCGCGGGTTGGCGTTGGCGTGCGCGCTTGGCGTGCGTTTATCAACGCCCTGGTATCCCTTATCAAGGCCCTGAAGACTGGAGGAGGTAATGGAACTCCCAAGTTCCGGACACCCGGAATGAAAGCTCCCGACAAATTCAACGGCGAGCAATCCTCAAAATTAAGAGGTTTTTTGCAATCCTGCAAAATTCTCTTTTCCAACGACCCGGCAACCTTCTCCCTCAATCAACAGAAGGTACTTTACGCTTCTTCATATCTCAGTGGCCGAGCTTCTCAATGGTTCAAGCCTTACCTCGAATTGCTGAACAACACCAAACCGGACTGCATCCTCAATAACTGGGAAAAGTTTGAACAACAATTGTTCACATTATTCGGAGATCCAAATGAAGTTCGCAATGCCGAGTTCGAACTCAACTCTCTTTCGATGAAGGAGAACGGTAAAGCCTTGACCTACATTGCCCAGTTCCGAGTCTTACAATCTCATATCGACTGGAACGACGCGGCTCTTCTTTTTCATTTCCGAAAAGGCCTACCTTCTCGAATCACCAACCAGCTTGCGTTCAGTGGTCATTGACTCTCGACACTCCAACATCTCATTGATTGCACTATTGAGTTGGACAACTGCTATCACGACCGATCTTGAACCAACAAGACCGACTCGACTCCTTCGACGCAAGATCAATCCTCGAAGAAATCTTTGAATTCGACCTCAAAGAAGATCCACCCCGCAACGTCAAAACCTTCAACCTCAACCCCCCAACAAACTCGAACCAAGATTCCTCAAGAGATCTCCAAGGTGCTCAACACCAAAGGGGTCCTCAAGGCGGATGAAAAGGCGAGAAGGGAAAAGGAGGGACTTTGTATGTATTGCGGTGGAAAACATCAATTGGATGCTTGTGCTAAAAGAGCAGCCCGTGAGGCAGCTAAGTTGTCAAAAAATTAATGAGTAGTTCTCTTATGATTCGCAAAGAAAACTACTTATCTTCTACCTTTCCGCGAGTCAACCTTTGAGCTTGTGAGACCACTGAGAGTGTTCCAAGTTTGAGATTCATTTCATTTGATTCTTCGAATCAACCATACAGGGTCCTTCTCGACTCTGGTGCTAATGTGTCTTTTATTAGTTTGACATTTGCCAAACAACAGTCCCTTCAGCTCACTGAGACATCAAGATTCCCGATCTTCTTGGTAAGTTCTTCGAAGGAACCCAGTTTCTGGGTTTTGAAGAAGGCGAAGTGGACTTTCCAATTCAAATCTTTCCCCAGCTTTGAATGGGATCTTTTGGTCTTGGATGCCCAAGGAATGGATGATACCATCCTTGGCCATGACTTTCTGGTGCATTGGAACCCAGATGTTAACTGGCAAGAAGGAGTAATTAACCTTTGACCCAAAATATCTCCAGACACTAACTCTTCCCTCCCAGTCAAAAAAGAATTAAACAGCTTGCCCGACTATGTCATTCAGTTAGATGACACTTTTCCGCCAGGAGACTTCGAATATCCTGCCTCTCCCTCTTCCATTTCTTCGAAAGATCACGGGGTAATTGCTTATTGCTCTAACTTATCTATCCCTTCCTTCTTCGAAGAGAAGGAATTACCTTCATTTAAAGGTTTTCTGTACTCTCTGATCCTCTCACATCCTCCCTCAACAACTATTCCAAGTCTTGAAGAAGATGATGAGATCGAAGACCTCGAAACCATCCAAAAGACTCTTCTCCCCATCTATTATGAATTTGCTGATGTCTTTTCTTCTTTGAGAGCGGATAAACTCCCTCCTCGAAGACCATATGATCATCAGATTGAACTCATAGGCCTGGCACCTTTGCCTGGTCCAGTCTATTCTCTCTCGAAGCAAGAATCTGCTGAACTTTGAGGCTACATTGCGGAAAATGTAGAAAAAGGTTTCCTTCGACCAAGCAAGTCGAATACAGGTTCTCCTGTACTTTTTGTCCCTAAGAAGGATGGGTCCCTCAGACTCTGTGTGGACTACAGGAGGCTGAATAATGTTACTCAAAAAAATGCTTATCCAGTTCCCCCCATGTCTCACCTTCTTACTCTCTTCCATGGAGCTACTCACTTCTCGAAGTTCGATCTTTGAGGTGCCTATAATTTGGTTTGAATTGCCGAAGGTCATGAATGGCTGACGGCTATGAGAACCAGATTTGTTAGTTATGAGTATACTGTAATGCCTTTCGGGCTTTGCAATGCTCCTTCCACTTTTCAAAACCTGGTCAACAATATCTTTGCTAACATTGTCCAAGTATACGTAGTCGTCTACCTCAATGATATTCTGGTTTACTCAAAGAACCTCAAAGATCACACTTCCCATATCAAGGAAGTTCTTCGAAGACTTCGAGAAAATAATCTCTTCGCCAAGTTGTCAAAATGCAAATTTCACAACTGGTCTCTTCACTTCCTTGGGGTAGTCATCTCTACTGATGGTATCAGTATGGACTCGGACAAATGTCAAAAAGTCCTTGACTGGCCCAAGCCCTCGAGTGTTAAAACACTCCAAGGTTTCCTTGGTTTTGCTAATTTTTATCGCAAATTTATAAAAAATTATTCAAAAACCATAGTGAACCTTACTAATCATCTTTGAAAGGATACTCCTTTCATCTTCACAGTCAAAGCAGAACGGGAGTTTAATACTCTCAAGAAAGCTTTCACTACTGCACCAATTCTGGCTCACTTCAGTGAGATGGGTAAAACTGTTAGAGTGAAATAGAGAGAGCTGAGATACAAGGATCAGATCTTTGAGCCAGGAGAGAAGGATGGTACGGGTGATGGAGCTTTACCTGAGATACAAGGATCAGATCTTTGAGCCAGGAGAGAAGGATGGTACGGGTGATGGAGCTTTACCTAGAGTGACAGAGAACAGAATAGAAAAGGATGGATTACTTGATAAGAGATTGAAGAAGGAGAAAAGAACAAGTGTGTAAAAAACCTGAGATACAAGGATCAGATCTTTGAGCCAGGAGAGAAGGATGGTACGGGTGATGGAGCTTTACCTAGAGTGACAGAGAACAGAATAGAAAAGGATAGGGAAAAGAAGAAGAAGAGGAAAACATGACATGAGAGTTGATAAAGTACATTAATTATCTAAACCCAGTAGTCCACCAATTAAACCCCCTTTCCATCTCTTTTTATTCTAATAAAAACCATTGTTGAAACTGACGCAAGTGACTACGCCATTGCAGGTGTATTATCTCAATTTTCCGCTTCTTCGAAGCATCTTCACCCTGTAGCTTTCGAATCAAGAAAGCTACAATCCGCTGAACTCAATTATGAGATTCATGATAAGGAACTTCTTGCAATCGTCCATTGCTTGAAAAAATGGTGCTCTTATTTGCTCAGTCTCCTCGAACCTTTCGAGATTTTGACTGACCATAACGCTCTTAAGTATTTTACAAGCACTAAAGTTCTTACTCGCAGGCAAGCTCGTTGGTCGGAACTTCTCTCCGAATTTAATTTTACTATAAGCTATCAACCTGGCAAATTAGCAGTAGTTCCAGATGCTTTGTCACGTTGAGACAACGTTTATCCCTCGGAGGGGAGAGCCTTCGCTGATAATAACCCTGCTAATGTTCGAACCATATTTTCTTCTTCTTCCCCTGGTATATCTCTTAACTCAATACATTTGGGACAACTCAACAAGGAATTCCTCAAGTTAGTTCGAACTCAGAAGGATGATCCTGTTTGTCGTCAACTTCAAGGAAATGACTCAAAGGACTATACAGTCAACAAAGATGACGTGCTCCTTTATAAGGGCAGGTTTGTTGTTCCGAATGATCCTAAAGTCAAACTTGATATCTTCGAATCAAGACATGATTCTCCCCTAGCTGGTCACTTCGGCCAGGATAAGACTTACCAACTTATAGCTCAAGACTTCTATTGGCCAGGAATGGTCAAGGATGTAAAAGATTATGTAAACCGTTGTCACACTTGCAATAGGAACAAATCCTCGAAGCATCGGAAGTATGGGTTGCTTCAACCACTTCCAATTCCACCATTTCCTTGGCATTCTCTCTCTATGGACTTTATCTCTCAACTCCCCCTTAGTGATGGTCATGACGCTATCCTAGTGATAGTGGATCGTTTTTCGAAGATGTCTCTATTTCTTCGAACCAAGACTACTTGTACATCATTAGACCTTGCGAACTTGTTCATCGAACATGTTTTTTCAAAGCATGGTCTCCCTGATAATATAGTCAGCAATCGTGGCTCATTGTTTGTTTCAGGTTTCTGGACTTCGCTCTGCCAACAACTCAAAATAACTCGCAACCTATCAACTGCCTATCACCCCGAATCAGAAGGTCAAACCAAACGAGTTAATCAAATTCTCAAACAATATCTTCAAATGTTTGTCAGTTATCAGCAGGACGACTGGAGCCAATGGCTTGCCTTAGCCGAATTCTCCTGCAACAACGCCACTCACTCTTCAACTCGACAATCACCCTTTCAAACAATCTATGGTCGGAATCCAACCTTTGATTCAATTCACCTCTCACCTTCAACTCCAGCCTCCAATTATCTCTCGAATCTCAAGCTTCTTCAAGATCAACTTTGAACCAACCTCAAAGCAGCCAGTCAACGATACAAGCTTCAAGCCAATAAACTTTGACTCGAATCCCCAGCTTACAACATTGGCAATAAAGTATGGCTCGACTCCAGCAACATTTGATCAACTCGACCCGCCAAGAAACTTTCCGAACAAAAATTAGGTCCTTTCACCATTGAATCAATCATCTCGAAGAAGGCTTATCGACTCACCCTTCCCTCGAAGTGGAGCGCTATCCACCCAGTTTTTCATGTATCACTCCTAGAGCCAGCCAAGGATCTTTTCCCGGGAAAGACTCATCCCCCTCCAGAACCTGTTAATGTTCAAGATCACCTCGAGTGGGAAGTAAGTCGTATCCTTGATTTGAGATTATGCAAAGGCAAACTACAATATCTTGTCAAATGGACTGGATTCCAGTCCGACAAAGATCGAACCTCCTGGGAACCAGCACAACATCTTCGAAACTCTCCCGCCTTGGTTCAAGACTTTCATACCACCTATCCTCGAAAACCTCGGCAATCCTCTTAACACTCTATCTCATCCTATTTCACTTTTTTCCCTTTTCCTTTTTTTTCTCTCTTTGTTCTTTCTCTTGCAACTTTGAATTTTCTAAACACTCTCTTAAATTGTCAAATTAAAAAAATCTTTTCTTATCTTTCAAAAAAATCTTTTAATAAAATAATAACTAAATAACAAAATAAATAAAATTAAAACCACTCTATTCTTCTTCATCCTCCTCTTTCAATTTTTTCTCAGCTTCTTCCCAACTTTCCTTCAACTCCTTCACCAATAACATAAACTCTCTCATATCTCTTCCTACCACCAAATTCAACATTCGTTTCGCGATTCGAACCTGAATCATCTGATGTTTGTCGAAGATCGAACTGATCTTCTTCGAATCTTTTTTGGTCTTCAACTTCTTGCAAGACCAACCTTCGTCTCTCTCCAACTCTTCCTCGTAAACCCGCTTCCTCGAACTACTCCCTTTGACGAAACCTTTGGTTAACAATCAAGCGTTGGTTTCCCTCTCTTCATTTTCCACTCTCCTCTCCTCCCCTTCCACTCTTCTCTCCTCCTCGACTCCATTCTCCTCTTCTCTTCTCTCTCCTTCCTCGACTCCTCTTACCTCGACTCCTCTTTCTTCTACTCCTCTTTCCTCGACCCTCTCTTCTTCGATGATCACTCCGACAGTAGCTTGTCTCTTCCCACAGCTCCTTCGATGACTCGAGTCACTTCCGGATTGTTTGGCCGTTCAAGCAAGACAATCGGGTCGGGTTCATTATACATCGGCGGCGGTGGCGGTGTCATGGTCGTGTATCTTCGATACGGCCCTAACAAAGCTAACAAACAAGATTCTCAAAATTATCAGCAATCTTGAAATCACACTCTCTTCTCTTCTCTTCGTCAATTACTCAAATCTCCTGGTTTTTCCACCTCTGGCGTCCCCAATAAGTTCGGTATTTGATAATTTACTCGAGTAATGGCTCTTCTTGGACGAGCACCTTGAATTTGGACGATGGAAGGCGACCCTAGTCGACACGGCATCACTACTTATAGCCAAGATTGGCAGGGCATCCTCCAAGTCAAAAGGGAACCCGTGTTCGAAAAAACAAGGCACCCTGACCCTTCGACACATCTCACACTTTGATTGATCTCCCCTAGTCGCCGTACTTGGTGAACAGGTTAGGTTCTGTCAAATAAATCTTTGACATCTTCAATCAATAACCTCTACTTCAGACATTTTTCGTTTTTTTCCTTCTCTTTGTTTTCTTCTGTATTTTCTTTCGGTTTTTTCTTTCTTCAATTAAACTAGTTAGAGTAGTATGTGTGGGAATTAAGATGGTGAGAAATTCTTTACCTTCAACCTTTGCAGGAGCTTGGCTTTTATACCCGGGCATCTGTCACGCTACAACTCTTACTCTCAGCCAAACCCGGCTCAGCATTTCCATATGCATCAAACTTCAAATGCAACACTCAGTTTCAAACTTTCAAAGGACCAAATGTGTGACACCTAATCAACGGGACACTCATCAAATCTCATTACCCAATCCGGTCCCTGATTCGAAGATTTCCCTTTCCGGTGATTCAACGGCTCTTCGACGCTTATCCAATAACCCTTACTCGGACTAGCTCGCATGCCTCGACTCTCAGCTTGGCGCTTAACCTTTCAATCAAGCCTTGCACTTACCAATTACATCACCTGGGAATCTCTGTCTTGTATCTTTGAATTAATTGTCATATCATCGATTATGCTTTCACTTGACTTTCTTTCAATCACTCGTGTAAATCTAACTGCCAGTAAATACTTTCCTTACTCATCTTCACAAAAGCATCATGTCAATACTTGCCTATAAAAGCAACTGTACTTTCTTTACATTTCTTCTTTTCCTCACTTAATTAATATAACATTGTTTTACGTTACCTTTCCTTAATCAGCCATCATCCTGATTACTTCGAGTCCTACCTGAGCCCAGTATTAGTCTATACTTCTCATCTTTGAAGTTAGTCTCGAATTTATCTTTGAGAATACTTCGGCTCAAAGATATCCTCGAGTTGCTTCGAAGAATATCTTTGACTCATCCTCCAGTCCCCTTTGCGCTTCGATCAACCAAATCCCCATCTGTACGTTGGGTTGGTCGCATGACACTTTCCCTAACTGCTCAGGTGAACTTGTCCACAAGCGTAAAATGAGCTCTACACTTCATCCAAATAATGGCTCATCAAACAAAACACCACAACTGACTAGTAACCAAATGGATGGCAAGAGCCAGCTTACAAAGGAGCCCTCTAGTCAAAAAAATTTATACAATGATTCAGTACTAAAATAATTTTGGAACCAATTTCTTTCAGAAGTAGAAATATCGCCTTGCATCAACCCTCTACAACACAAGCAGCAAGGATTAAAATATCAGGTGTTGGTTGATGAATTGATTGATCAGTACCCTTCAAATACCATTCCCACCAATCAGCTTGAAAAAATTCCAAAGTTTACATCCAGCCTTTGCGAAACACCTCTCAAACCACTAAGATTTGAAGCTGGGATGTTCAAAGTTGAAAACCCGACAAAAGGAGATGAATTCATAATTGAGAGGATCAAGTCGTTCATTGGCGACAAGGAAAAACCACTAACTATCAATAAGGATGATCCAGGGGAAGCTCAGCGTAGGTTTTCCAAGCACATGCATCCTACTTACTCTAAGGAAAAAAGTTAGCAGAGAGAAATTTATGGGGAAACCAGCCAAAATGTTTTGGTCAAAGAGGGATTCCTGGTATCAATTCTATCAAGAAAAAACTGGGGAAAACTTTCAAGATCTCAATCTAAAACTTGATGATGAGTTGAGTAGAGATCTTGTGGATCAGTTCATTTTGTATCTGTTTTATGTGGATATGATTACTTCAATTTTGGTAAAACCAGATCAAACACTATCAATGCAAGACCTGAAAAATCACAACAATTCAAACAGAATACATAGTGCTGCCATCAACTTTCAACCAATTTTAAAAACATTGTATCCCTCACATGGAATGAAATCAGCCAAACTAATTAAGCATGTTCCTCATTTTCTAACCCAAAACAAAGAAGACAGCCTATATGGATTTTACAGATATAGAACAAAGGTCATGATTTGGAAAATTCTTGACAAGTGGCTTGTGCTTGAAAAAGACACAACAATCCATTCAATCCTCTTTGAAAATGCCTATAAAACACGTTCTCAACCATTTTTTGATGACATCTTTTGCTATTCAATAACCTATCTGAATGAAATAATTTCCAAAATCCTGTACCTACTTGATTTCCTTTTCATTTAAAGAATATTATTCCTTCATCTTTCTGATTAAAATTTGGTTAAATTTTCCACACACAGTCAAAAAACCTGAGGTGCAACTTTAATGAAAACCAGTTGAGGTGTGTGAACTTTGATAATCAAAGATAACCTTTGACACGGGTGATACGGACGTCAGTATCCTGGGATGTGTGGAGGATAGAGGAGATGGCAGACCTTTGACACGGGTGATACGGACGTCAGTGTCCTGGGATGTGTGGAGGATAGAGGAGATGGCAGACCTAGGTGGTTGGGAAACAGAAGGTGATAAAGAAAGAGAAAACAAAAGGGAAAGAGAGAAAACAACTAGTAGTAAGGAGGGATTTAGACCCAGTAGTTACATAATCATTAAGCCCCTTTGGTACCTTGTCTTCAATAACACCTCCAATCTCATAAGGTGACTTGGTCATATTATCTCCCCATTTCAGTGCTTGTGTCTCATATTACTTGGTGCTGACACACTTGAGATTGAACAATCATTTTACTGCACAAAATAGCAGAAGAGATTCACACACTTGATCTATGCAGAAGATGTTTTGGCTCTTGTCCTGAATAACAATGACAGGTATAATACAGTCTGCCATTTGAAAGCAAAAAAACTTCTTTCATTTCCCCTTGGTTGTTGTGGCAGGTCTTCTGGATGGGCAACGCATATGTCAGCAAATCAATCTCCAACTAAATGGGTGAAACCTGTTAGAGTAGTACATAATTACTAAACTATACACTCATGTATATGCATACACCAGCACATACATAATCCATAAACTATTTGGTGATAGGGTCAAATCCATAACCCTATCACCAAAATGTATACATCAGTCCAGGCTATTACACGTACCAGCTCTTGTCTCTTTCCTTACCAAGATTAGAGACCAGATTCAAAACGTGGTAGGTTACCCCACCTTTGGAATGTTGTACGCTGGTTAGTCTAATCCATACTATGAAATCCAACCAAGATTAGAGACCCAATTCAACATGTGCTAGCTTACCCCACCTTTGGACTCTCTGGACCCAACCAAACTCAAGACCCACCCCACATCCAATCCCCAATCCAATCTGATGTGCCAGTGACTGGTCAACAATCAAGCAAGAACTGTAACACCCATTAGAGATGTGCTCTTCCTCTTGATAAAGAACAGTCACAGCACATTAGTGAGGAGGATGGAGGGGATGAATATCATTGCCAGGAGCCACTGTCACCTTCTTTTTCAATATACAATTTACAACACTTCATTTTAATCTGATTGATTGTCACAAACACTTAATGGCCCAACTCCTTCCCAAATGATTTAGTGGCAAGGTGGATTGTTTGAAGAAAAAATTGCATAAGTAATCAAAATAAATTCAAACAAACCTATTCACTGTCCCTGCCTCCTTCAGACCTATTCTCATTTGTTTCTAAAGGTTCCAAGATTGCTGACTAAGTCATGAGGTATCAGGTATCAACAATATTGAATATATTAGCAATTATCAAAAAAGTCAATGAAACAATCTTACAAGTGGAGCCCTAGAGTTATTGGAATCCACAGATAAATTATCTGAGTCATCTTTATCAACATTTTTGTCCAAGTTTTTGTCCTTGGGACCAGAAGAGTCAGAGCTCTCATCACAGTTTTGAGCATCACCTTTGTACAAGGGTGTCACAAACGGTTTCTTCCCCATCAGCTGATGCATAGCATGGAAATGTGGACACATTTTGTCAAGCTTCTTGTCAATGGTAATAATTCCTGCTGATTGGTCTTCATCGGTGAGTCCAAATCCAGTGGAGAGGGATTGGGTATGTGTTTTCTTGTACTTGTCCTTGTAGCTGTTAAAACAATCTTTTGTCTGGCTGGGGGTAGGATTGATTTGTGAAGGGGATTGATTTCTCAGATTTATTGCCATAAGCTCAAATCTGTTAATCTTACCTTTGGCTGGCCTTCCAACCGCCGGTGCCTTACCAGTTCCAAAGAACAAATCATAATTCTTTTGGATTTTGAGCCAGTTGATGATTATGAGGAAGTTGTCCTTGTTTAGGTGAGAAGAAGTTTTTCCGGTTGTATCATTGTCAGAGACATGTTGTGCTTGCTTCTTGATGGGTTTCTTCCTGCTTGCTGACTTCTTTGGGATCACTTTTCCTTTTCCAGTGATGAATTTATTTGTTTTTTTGATGGGCATCATTCTGGGATCAGGGAATGATGGATTAACATGTTTTCTAAGAGCAAGGTCATAATCAACTAAACTTACCAAATTTTGAGGAAAACCAAAGACCAAGTTTGGGTTTCTGATTGGGTGGAGTTGTATTGGCAATAATTGATTGTTGGTTGGGGTTGAATTGTGGAGGATTATTGATTGTATTGGGGTTGTATTTTTGGAAGTTTAGATCCTGAGTTGTGATTGGTTGAATTGTGGAGGATCGTGGTTTTTGTGATTATAATTGGTGTTTTTGTTGTTGATACTTGACACGTCTAGTGCAAATAATGGCATTATTTGGAATTTTTATCCACTGGTTTCATAATTGTGAATCTGGTGAAACCCATTGATTAGATAATCGTGGATTTGGTCATATTTGATACCCCCTAATCTATATTATAAGATTACTACTATATTTAAGTAAATATTTTATGAGTATGTATTATATAATTAACACATGTTATTTCAGCTCAAATATCCTTCAGGGAAAGCGCTTTTTCAAGCACAAACCCTTGGAGAATTTATCCTCAGGTATGTCTTGGTGAAATTCATAAATTACAAAGCTGAAATATATATCACATTATTTTAATAAATCTGAAATGTTTATGGTATCATGTTAATGACACCAAGTTTTCACACCTGATCACAAACAGGGTGATCATTCCTCCTTGGTGATCTTGCTCAATCACTACTGTTGAATTAATTCAACAGTAAGAACATTTTTTATTATTTAAGGAGTGTCAACTTGCTGTACTCTACTCCAATTATTTTGGCATGTACAGTAAGGAATAAAAAGAAGATCTTACACTTAAAAGTGTAATAAATAATAGAACTGTAACAATATTTACTTAAGTGTTATAAAAACACTAAGTAACACAAAATAACAGGTTATGACCCTGCTACCAAAAACTTCTGTTGAGGGAATAATACCTTGGAAGGGCTAACCAGATTGAGACACGGTTCTTCCAATCAAATTAAATGTTATTTAATTTATTGGGGGGATTTTGTTTGAGGAATTTCAACTAGAAGATAGTACATAAATGATAAAGGCCAGTCCTCCTTACTTACAGGAGAAGGTGAGAGCCTTTGTGGCTTATAATAATTTATCTAAGTGTATGTTAAAATTGATGGGGAGGTGATCTTCAATTTAGTGAAGAAACCTCCTCTTAAATAATAAAATAATTATTATTTCACATGCTTCTTGGAAGCAGTGATCAGAGTAAGATCACCAGGGGGAAATGATAGCCCTGTTCGTGATCTGATGTGAAAAATGGTGTCATTACTATGTAGAATGACCCCATAATTATTTCACAATAAATTACTTAGTGGGAAATAATTATTTCAGCAATGAATAATTATTTCACTAAGTATTGCTTGTGAATTAATTTTCTAGGGACCAGAGCTTGAAAAAGCTGTTGCCCTGAGTGACCATTAATTTAAAGTCACATGTACTTATGTAATTAATACATACTAGATAAGTTATGTAATTAAATACATATGTAATCCTATTGTCAGCCACTGAGTACAGATCACAGTACCTGACATGTACCAAGTAGATGCAAATATTCTTAATTATTATTATCTGTAATAATAATTACTATTCTTAATTATTCTTATTATTATTTATTAAATATTATTTCCTTAAGATATAACTTCATGTAATATTAATTATTATTATCCTTAATAATAATTTGTCAGCTTGCTACTATGACAGAGCAACCTGCCACAAGACCTCTACAAAAATTATTATAAAATACATAGAACATCAAATAACAGTTTGAATATTGTTTGATATTCTGAATCTACACTAAAAATAAACTAGGGTACCTCACTCACGGGTACCCTTAATTCTCACTCCTTCACTATGTAAATTAGCAAAGAAGAATTAGAAAGTACCTTTAATAAAAAGGCACTTGCATTGATTAATGCTTATATATATATATATACATATGCTTAAACCCCATTTCCAGTCACGGAAATGAGGTGTTGTGTAAATTAGGGGAGATAGTGTAAATACACCATGTTTTACTCAAACCCGCGTACCGCAGTCCGCAGAACTTCAAGTTCAACCCGCGTGACTGAAAGCCCGCGTCAAAGTTGGGATATAAGCCGCCGCGCAAGCATCAAGCCCCCCACAGGCTCCCAGGTTGGCACGCGGACTCCACAGTCACTCAGGTACACCCAAATCAACAAGAACACGCCCCAGTAACCTCATTACACATGTTACATATGTAATGAAGATTACTGGGGAATATATAATTAATTATATTACATTGTATTGTCATTTACACACATAAATAAAAATACACTGATTGAACGAACAGTACAAATAATACTGTGGCTTATTATAAATACTAATAAGCCACTAGTATTAAATATATAACAACTAGTACTGATGTACTACAGACTGTAAGTCAAAAATAAATAAATAAATACCTTAAATAAATCAATTGGTGACGTGTATTCAAAGCAGGGGCTGCTGAAGCGTCACCAAGAAAGAAAAAATGGCCAAAATGTGGTCCTAAGATCCCACAAGTTGGCCAATAATACCTACAGGGTCCCCAGAGGGAACTCAAGACTGTTTAAGGAGCTCTTCAACAGCCCAAAGAAGGCTCCTCATTCTTCCCAATACCCACTAACAATGTTACCCTTTTCTTATTAGATATATATCTTTATAACACAGTCTGGTAAGCTTCTTTGTAGTTATTCTTTAGCCCTGTCTTCCCCAACAACTTTGCAGTGACCATCCAGCTCCACCATCCATCCATCCAAGCGCTTCAAACTGTCCAGTTTCACCCAGAATATCCCTAAGATCCCTCAAGGTTTATTACTAGTAAGTAATAACCCTTTTCTTGAAGATATTTCCCACTTTCCTTTCCTGGGATTAAACCACCCCTGTTCCAACAGGCCGCAGTGTTCCAGGTACCTAAATCCTCTGCAATTTACTTGTAAGATACCTTAGAGGTGTCAGCTTGCTACTATGACAGAGCAACCTGTCACAAGTTCCCCACAAAATTATTATAAAAAAATATAGAATATCAAATAATATTTATTTGATATTATGAATCTACACTAAATTTAACCTAGGGTACCTCACTCACAGGTACCCCTAATTCCCACTCCTTCACTATGTAAATTAGCAAAGAAGAATGAGCAAGTACCTTTTAAATAAAAAGTACTTGCCGTAGTTAAATGCTTATATATATATATACATATGTTTAAACCCATTTCCAGTCACGGAAATGAGGTGTTGTGTAAACTAGGAGAGATAGTGTAAATACACCGTGTTTTACTCAAACCCCGCTGTGGAACTACTCATGGGACAGAATAGAGCTTGGAAGGGATATGTATAACTACACTAGTACTAATGTAGGTTATGAAAGGGGTGCTGATATAAGAGCTGCCTTCCTGACTAATGCTATGGGGATGAGTGTAACACTAAGAATAAAAATAAAGGTGTGGCTAATTTCTATCTATTCTTAGATGACTAGTACTGATGAGCTTTGCTACTACACTTATAAGGTGGGAGGAATGGAAGAGGGGTGTGAGTGGTAGAAAGTATATATTATAAAATGGGGCAGGGTTGGTAGCTTATGGAGTCAAGATGGGCAAGCAAGAGAGGGGGCAATCTTCTTATATTGAGGTTTTAAGCTGGTATTTATATTTATATATTTGAGTGTCCATGTGTCCAGTGAAAAGTATTTTAATCTTCTTTTAGTATATATATTATAGTCTTTAAAGTGGTTGAAAATCCTACTAGTATGCCATCTTGATGAATATTTTCTACATGTAAAAGTATCCTTGAAAATCTTGAGTTTATTTTAATTATAATCTAGGTTCATTATTTATTAGACTCAAATACTAAGCCACCAGTGTACTTGTATACATGTATTTCTAATAAATGTTCATTCTAGCCTTCTTATTCTTATTTATATCTTCTTGAAATTCTTGGACACTAATAAATGCTTACTGATAATTCTTCAGGTGGTGGTATAGTAGGAGCAACAATTCTTCTTAGTCTGGTTTTATATATATCTTCTAATATGAGTAATCCTTTGGCCTCTGGGTATTGGTGCTGATTTGACTATGTCCTCTGGGGTATGGTAAAGTATCCTGGTGTTGGGTTCCAAGTGGTTCCTGGTCTCTGTGTATTGGTTTAGGTGGTTTCTGATTTGGTTGGATGCAATTTTAAATGGGTGAATGGTGGAAACTGAGAGACTGGCTGATGGTTCTTGATGGGTTGGAATGAGTGGAAGACTTTATGTAGAATGAAAAGAAAAAAAGGGAACCTCTGTGTGATGTGATGTTGATGGGTGGAATGAGAAGAATATATATAGAGTTGGTGGTGAGATGATGATAATGTGTAATGAGTAGAAGATATGTAGAATTTGTGATTGGATGATGATGAGTTGGGATGCAGAAATTATGTAGAGTGTGATGTGAATGATGGTTCTATTTGATGTCTGGTGGTTTAAGAGTCATGTGAGGAGGGAAAGAAAAAAAAATAAAAAATTCCTGGTGATTTTCCCTTTGGTAGTGCAGTGCTCCTCCCCCAACTTATGGTCTGTCCCCAGACAATGGAGGGAAAATAAATTTGAGAGAATGACAGGTTGGATGGATGATGAAATGATGATGATGTGGGATGAGCAGTAATGAGTAGAAGAGATCCTGGGGAAAGAGGTGATGAGAATAGAAGGTTTTGTGGGATTATTATATAAAATTTGATGTATTTGTATTATGTTTTATTGGTTTAATTCAAAATTATTGTTTGATTTGATTTTTTTATTTTTATTTTATTATGTATCTGATTTAATTTTGCTGGTTTTATTTTTTATTATTTTCTGATTTAATTTTACTAGTTTTATTTTTTTTTGTTATTATTTTCTGATTTAATTTTACTAGTTTCATTTTTCATTATTTTTTATATTATTTTATTATTAATTTTAATATGTGTTGAAAGAAAAGAGAAAAAAAATGATGTCGTGTTCAATGTCTGAGCGGGGAATGATATGTATGCGGCGTTCCGGTTCGTGCACCGGCGTCGATAGTGTATGCGGACGGATTTTGTCAGCCTGGGTGTGGAACTAACCGTGGTTAATGGTTGTAACTAAGGTAGGTTGATGATTTAAAGTGGTTTGGGTAATGGTTAAGTCCTGTAAAAAGGTACTTCCTCAATCAGTAATCTTGTCTGAGAGGCTTGCTCTAATTGCTCTAATTAGGCGCATCCAAATCAATACAAAGTATTAATAGGCATCCAAGGAGAGACTCAACTTGGGTTCGTGGTGACTACCTTATTGAAGGTAGGTTGTGGCCAATTCTTGAGGTAATAACAGTATTAAACTATAGATTATCCAGAATTGGGGGATTGTTGGAGAATGGGGAACTAAGCAAGGTAAATAACTCTAAGGTATGTACTGTGCTGGTGTGTTCTAAATATTCTCTTGGGGGATAAACAACTGTTTACAGTCTGTTTATATATTGTAAGAGCTCCTCAAGGGGGAACTGTGAGCGCTTCCATGACCTGGGAGGTACTGTGGAACTTCAGGGGCAAGACAGATCCTTTTGGGAGGATCTGTTAATGTTTATGATGTGATTTCTACTAAGGCTGTGTTATGGGACACATCTTTGATCAGTAGTCCTTAGTGGGATTGGATCACATCATGACATTTGTATTAATTGATCTGTTATTAATATTAATAAAGTTATTAACTTATAATGATGTCATTTATTATTGGTCCATCTTATAAGTATTAATTATTATAATATTAATAAGTTCTTTTATTAATAAGATATTAAATTACATATCTTATGCGTGAAATATTCCAATGTTAAGGAATGTGGGCGTAATCAGAGGGGAAAGAGTGATATCTGTTACTCTGGATATTTCACGTGTCAGGGGGGCAAAGGGCCTACAAGTTATGTATCTTGTATAACAGGAGTACATAGCTTAACCAGAATTATTCATGAGTTATTAATGAATATATTATTAAGGTATTTATATTAATTATTGTAATTAATGTACTTTAATAATAATAGTAATTTAATAATAATAAAGAATGTATAATAATAATAATAAGAATAGTAATTATTATTAGAGATAATAATAATTAATAATATTTGCAGTTACGTGGTACATGTCAGGTACTGTGATATGTACTCAGTGGCTGACACTTCCTCCCTCTAAAAAAGGGTTGACTAAAAAATTTTAATGGGTTCTTTTGTCAACTCTCTATTGTCTCAGAATTTGTTCTGAATCAGGGGTGTTTCTTTTCTAATTCTCCAGTTAATATAACTTCTATTGCATTTTCACCATTTAAAGCTTTAATTGTATAAGGTCCAACTTAGGAATCTCTCAGTTTTTTGGGTCCTGATAAACTAGTGAAATTAAATGTGGAAATAAGAATTTGATCTTTAATTTTAACTTGGTGAACTTTATGGGTTTTATCCCATCTGTTTTCAAAATATTTCTTGATACATTCTGCTGCGTGATTTGCATTTATAGGCATCATTTGATGGAAATCCAGAACTACTGCACTAGTATGTTTGGTTCTATGATATATTAATCTATCCAGAAGTGAAAATCTGTTTTCATTAAAGGCAGGAGACCAAGGTTCTTGTAAAGAATTAATCAAGTCTAGTTTCTTATGTTACTTTGTAGAATTTCTTTAAGAACTTCATGACCTCTGATGCTTCCAAAGGGTTCATCAACAGTGGTAAATGCAAGTTTCTTTTTATGTAGTAAGTTCTTCAGTTCTTGTAATTGCACATCATCTAAATTCTCCGCAATCTTTGCTTCCAATATAATGTTATCAAATTTAGAATTATTAATAGAAGTACATTCTAGTTGTTCCAGGTTCATTTTGTCACTTATGCCAAGTTCAAACTTGTTCATAATGTCACCATTAAAGGTAAAATATCTTCCATTAGAATTTATTACATCTATTCCATAATTAATGATATAATCATTTCCTAAAATGATATATTTCATTTTAAAATCTTCCATAACTATTAAGTCAGTGGTAATCTGAATACTTTGTCTGTTATGAGGGAATATAATATCTAATTTAATAATACCTAGTGGTTTTAATTTGCTGTTACAACTGTAGAATTTCTCAGAATTAATGGGGATTAATTCTTTCTTCCAT
Source organism: Puccinia hordei (assembly GCA_007896445.1). Classification (NCBI taxonomy): domain Eukaryota; kingdom Fungi; phylum Basidiomycota; class Pucciniomycetes; order Pucciniales; family Pucciniaceae; genus Puccinia; species Puccinia hordei. Next base: position 512,068 of record RDRW01000429.1, on the reverse strand, counting down.
TGTGGCAATATCTTATCTAATAATTTAGGACCAATAATAGAGCAGAAGGCTCCTCCATCAATTAAACATTTAATTTTAAACCTATTACATATTATGTTAGGGATATTAGTACCACCAGCCTTATGTATTTGTCCAGTATGCTTCTCATTGGACAAGTGTAATTTCTTAATGTTCATCGGTTTGAATTTATCTTCAATTTTAGAAATATTAGATATGATCAGTTCTTCTTTTGAAACAATGGCATGAGTACCATGAATATCAGAATCAGAATCAAGGGAATCAGAATCATCTGGCAAAGATTCTACACTGGATTGGGTTTCATCATTGAAGGGGACTAAGTTATCATCAATGTTTTCAATGCAAAGTACCTTTTTGCTGGAATTCTTATTGGGACATTTATTGGATCTATGTCCTTTCTTTCCACATTCATAACAAGTGATTTCTTTCTCAGAAGTGTCCTTGGTTTCCTTCTGGTCTAATCTCCTGGAGTCTTCATAATTATCTCTTTTCATAGATTTATATTTTTCTTTCTTGTCTTTTCTTTTAACATTGACAAGACTTTCCAGTTGATTAATGAATTCAGTTAAGTCACTGTCACTTTGAAGAACTCTACGCATCATGTACTCAGTATTATGATCTAATTGTCCAAGTAATTTATCATTAATAGAGGCATTGTCTACATCTCTTTCAATGGCTTTAATTCTGTTCACTTGTTGTGTAACCCAATCAGATGGTTCTACATCACTCAGTATGTCAAATCTGCTTCTTCTGAAGTTGGTTTTCACTTTTCTCTTCCATTCAGGAGTGCTAAATTTATTAATGATTTCCTTTTTCCAGAATAACCAATTTTTATTGCCAGGTACTTCTTTTTTCCTAGAATTATACCATGAATTTGCAACTCCAGTAAGAATTGAATTCAATTTCGAGCATATAATTTGATCAGGGGCATTAGTGTCTTCTTTCAAGTTGTCAATCCAATCAATAAATTTAAAGTGGTCATATTCTCCCACTCCAGAAAAGGTTAGCCACTCATTAGTCTTTGGCAGACCTGCTAATACTAATTTGTGGATGGCCTTGTCTTCATCCAAACTATTAATGGTGGATGTGGCCACTCTAATTTGTTGAGTATTGAGAGTTGGCGTAGCAGTTTGATCCCTGCTTGGTTCAACTTGGGTATTCTGTAAAGGTGAAGGGGTTAAATTGGCCAATTGAGTTGTAATGACTGGAGGAATAGATTGACTGTCATCTCCAATGTCATTAATAGTATCATGTCTGCTTCTTGGTTGGGCATCTCTAGTCAGGAGTTCTTCCAACTTGTGCATGATATCTGAGTTGTTTTTGGTCATTTCTGACGTAACACATGTGAACTGTTTCTCAATTCTGTTCACTACATCTTCAAAGGTTCTAAATTGAGAATTTACTTTATTAGTAGTATCTGATTGTAAATTCTGAATCTTTAATTCCAATTGTGCCACTTTCTTGACAAGATCTTGGTTGGAATTACCTTGCTCTTCAACCCAGTCATCAATTCTGGTCATAGAATTAGACAGTTGTTTACTAAATGTTTTACAATGATCATCCAATTCTACATGAAACATATCAATTTTTGTATCCATTTCAGTCAACCTCTGTTGAATAAGATATAATGTACTATCTTCTGAGTTCACCTGCTCATCTGTAGCTCTCATAATTTTACGGCATAATTCTTGTAAGTCATTGGATAGAGCTTTGTTACTATTGTTCATAGCATTTACTACATGTTGGAATGTGGTAATTTGTTGATGTTGTTCAGGAGTACAAGTAGACTTGTTGGAGTCATTAATTATTACACATGGGGAACTTTGTGTTCTAATTTTCTGACTAGATGATGGGGAAGTGTTACAAGTTATGGGGATTCTTCCATCTGGCGCTCTTGACGGGCTATTTTGCCTTGCTCCAGATGTTGATAAGTCCCTTGGAGGGATCTCCCTAGGCGTACCATCTCTGAATAGATCTGGTTGCGCCACTGGGTATTCTTCCCTGTGTTCCTGGGATGTCTGGAATTGACATTTCTCCCCTTTGGACCACGGGGATTTTGGGTTCTGATGGGAGTATTTGAAGGATTGGGGGGAGAGAAAAGTATTCCTGGAGACAAATGTAGTGGGTTCCAATCTTTGGTGCGGTAGAGGGCTGCTGGCAGACCTTTGAGGCTGACCATCTGACGGAAATCCTCCTGGCAGTAACTTAAATGGGCTTTCACAGCATTGAAGCTGCTTCTGTTTCTCACATCTTTCAACCAATACTTGTTTTCCTTCATCCTGTAATAGAATCTCTCGAATTTTTCCTCTGCTGTGACTAGAATCAGAGGAAATTGACTTATTATCAGTCTTTTTACTTCTATAAATAATTTTATTTAAGGATTCTTGTTTGCCTGGGGGCAAAACTGACGCTGGTGGAAATCCAAGTCCTGGCTCTGGCTCCCTGGTGCGGCCATTGTAACCTCTATGTCTAAGGGAAGGAGGAGTCATGGTAAAAATGCGTAAAAAATTTGTTAGTGGGAGATTTTTAATAAGGATATAATTTGTTAAGGATTTAATTCACCAGATGATTTGTCTGATGGAGTAACAGAGGCTTCTCTGTTAGTGGTAATCTCAGAGGTTTCTCTAGTGTCACGGGCTGTAGTGGTCTTGTCAGACACTTTCAAGATATCCAATTCAGGAGTGAGTTTGTCTACGTTGGTGGACACTAAAAACAAAAGAAAATTAGTAAAAATGTGTTATATTTTTACTTATTTAAAGATGTTTGCTTACTCTTCAGAATTTTTCTTTGAAGAGGGCTTAAAAGGGTTATTGTTTTATAGAGAAAAGAGGTATAAAGTAATGTGAATTTGTTACTTTATTGAGAGTAATAGTAGTTGTACTATGATTTTTATGCGGTAAAATCAAGTTGCTTGTTGTGAGTATGACAAGACTTGAAAGGAGTCTGCTTTTATGTCTAAAATTCCAGGTGGAAATGACAAAAAATGAGCTGAATTTTTAGTAAGATGTGCCTGAGAGGGGATTAGTCTTCCTTTCAGGTTGAGAGAGTATATGTAAACTGATCAAATTGATTTGTTTAACAGTTGAATTTGTTATTTTTTAGTTTTTTTTTTTTATTGGTTCAAATCACGGAGAGACTCGACGTGATTTGTGAGATGTGCCTGAAAGGGGATTGTTCTTCCTTTCAGGGGGATAAGGTAGATGTAAACTGATCAAATGATCTGTTTTACAGTTGATTTTAATTAGTTTACACTAATTTTCATATTTATTTTGATAAATCACGGAGAGACTCGACGTGATTTGTGAGATATTCCTGAAAGGGGATTTTTCTTCCTTTCAGGGGTAGAAGGTAGATGTAAACTGATCAAATGATCTGTTTTACAGTTGATTTAATTAGTTTAAACTAATTTTATTTTTATTTTTGATAAATCACGGAGAGACTCAACGTGATTTGTGAGATATTTCTGAAAGGGGATTTTTCTTCCTTTCAGGGGTAGAAGGTAGATGTAAACTGATCAAATGATCTGTTTTACAGTTGATTTAATTAGTTTACACTAATTTTATTTTTATTTTTGATAAATCACGGAGAGACTCAACGTGATTTGTGAGATATTTCTGAAAGGGGATTTTTCTTCCTTTCAGGGTGAGAGATAATGTGTAAACTTGATCAAAAATGATCTAATTTACTTTTAATTGTGTTAATGTACCTTCTTTTACTATGTACAAATCACGGAGAGACTCTTAAACGTGATTTGTGAGATAAAAAAGTCTCGACGGGGCTAATACACACTGTTCTCGATGTGTAATAATGGAATAGATCAGACAGTTGTATTCTGCTGATTTTTCCCGTTATTTTGATGTACTCAGCACCTTGATAGCTCAAGTATTGAGTGAGAAAGTCTAACGTCGACGATGCTTATGATCGGATATAAGGGTCTTATCCGTGTATTACACTATAGAATGTATGCTGGAACTTCCAGAAGTGCGTCGGCGCACGTATGTATACTGTAGATCCTGGAATATCCGGGGAATACAGTATGTAACACCTGATACTGCTAGAAGATCAATCTTCCGATCACTTATACACTATGTAATATACACTTGGTATGTACTACCGTGTGTATTACCACCTATATGCGGTTACTATGTGTATTACCACTATGTAATTCGTGATCGAGGAGGATTTGTAGTGATCAGGAGCCTAGTGCCTTGGGAATGGAGGCTCTAGAGATTAAGGGAACTGAATTTTAGTAGTGTAAATCTACTATTGCGGTTCGAATGGTCTACTCAGAATTTCTCTATGAGTAGTGGATCTACTAGAACGTAGAATTTTGAAGGGATTTTATTATAAAAAGGGCGCTTTTTCTTGTTTTTGATCAATATCTTCAGCCAGATATTGGTTTTTAATTTTTTATATGTTTTTTATTTTATAATTTCGAGTTTTTCTCAATTTTTGTAGTGTTTTTATTTTTTCTTAGACTCAAATTTGGGAAGCAGACTTTGTTTTTATTGCAATTTATAATTTTATAGATAAGAAAAAAATAGAAAAACAAGCTGTATTTTTTATGATTTTATATTTTTCCTGTAGTTAAAAGCAGTCAATCTTGGATCTTTGTTCCTTCTACTGTTTCTAAGGAGATATCTAGGGACTTCTGGAGGGTCACAATCCAAAAAAGGAGGAACAGACACGTAAGTATTGTTAGAAGAAATTATATCACAATATATATCATTAAAGGGTGGATGTCCTTCTTCTAAAGCTGATCTAATTTCTTTTCTGACAATTTTAGTGTGTTCTTCTTTGGTTAATACGTCAGATTCTTCAGTATTAAGCAAAGTACCGTCAGAAGAATAAGTATTAGTGAGTGTAAGTTGTTTAACTTTAGTCCAGGTGCAGTTATAAAACTGATCTTCTCCCTCTATGACTTCAGTTTTTATCACTAGTTGTGACGTGATGATGTTTTCTGGGTTGTCCAATTGATAATATCTTTGCTGGAAAAGGTTGGAGTTCTTTTTGAAGTCACAAATGATTTCTGGCATCTATCAAAGGGCCATTTTCACGAAAAATAAAAAAGGTAAGGAGGTGTTAGTGATGATTTTTAAGGGTTAAAGGGTGAAAAATCACGGATAAATAAAGGCCAGACCCCCAATTGTCAGCCTGGGTGTGGAACTAACCGTGGTTAATGGTTGTAACTAAGGTAGGTTGATGATTTAAAGTGGTTTGGGTAATGGTTAAGTCCTGTAAAAAGGTACTTCCTCAATCAGTAATCTTGTCTGAGAGGCTTGCTCTAATTGCTCTAATTAGGCGCATCCAAATCAATACAAAGTATTAATAGGCATCCAAGGAGAGACTCAACTTGGGTTCGTGGTGACTACCTTATTGAAGGTAGGTTGTGGCCAATTCTTGAGGTAATAACAGTATTAAACTATAGATTATCCAGAATTGGGGGATTGTTGGAGAATGGGGAACTAAGCAAGGTAAATAACTCTAAGGTATGTACTGTGCTGGTGTGTTCTAAATATTCTCTTGGGGGATAAACAACTGTTTACAGTCTGTTTATATATTGTAAGAGCTCCTCAAGGGGGAACTGTGAGCGCTTCCATGACCTGGGAGGTACTGTGGAACTTCAGGGGCAAGACAGATCCTTTTGGGAGGATCTGTTAATGTTTATGATGTGATTTCTACTAAGGCTGTGTTATGGGACACATCTTTGATCAGTAGTCCTTAGTGGGATTGGATCACATCATGACATTTGTATTAATTGATCTGTTATTAATATTAATAAAGTTATTAACTTATAATGATGTCATTTATTATTGGTCCATCTTATAAGTATTAATTATTATAATATTAATAAGTTCTTTTATTAATAAGATATTAAATTACATATCTTATGCGTGAAATATTCCAATGTTAAGGAATGTGGGCGTAATCAGAGGGGAAAGAGTGATATCTGTTACTCTGGATATTTCACGTGTCAGGGGGGAAAAGGGCCTACAAGTTATGTATCTTGTATAACAGGAGTACATAGCTTAACCAGAATTATTCATGAGTTATTAATGAATATATTATTAAAGTATTTATATTAATTATTGTAATTAATGTACTTTAATAATAATAGTAATTTAATAATAATAAAGAATGTATAATAATAATAATAAGAATAGTAATTATTATTAGAGATAATAATAATTAATAATATTTGCAGTTACGTGGTACATGTCAGGTACTGTGATATGTACTCAGTGGCTGACAGATTTGGCGGAGTCCAACCAAGGTCGCTAGTTCTCTGAGTACAGAGTAAAAAGAAAGAAAGAGAACAAAAAGCGAGAAAAAAGAAAAATAACTAAACAACGAGAACGCTGGGTCGGTCACCAGAATCGAAAAGACCCCCGAATCTCTCCTCCAGACTGTAGTCTGAGAATCGAGATTCTTTTTAAGAAAAAAACTATGCCCGGGTCGAGCACCGGCGTTGAAAAGGCTAAGGATAACCGTGTCGTCCTGGTTCGTCCACCAGAGCCGATACGGTTAGGGAGATTATCGCTATGTGGTAGTAGTGAAGGGAAAAATACGCGTTTCCGGATCGTACACCGGCGTCATATAGTGTATGCCAATCATCGCTGTTCTGGTTCGTCCACCAGCGTCGTTCCTGTATAATTTCTTTATTTAAACAGTCTGTTTTTCTTTGTTTTCCCCTTCTTTCCTATACAAATATATCCCTTTTTTTTACTATGTCTTCCCCGAGTCGTCCACTATCCATTGCTTCTTCCTTGTCTTCTTCAACAAATAGCAATGAATCTTCTTCTTCGAGTTCCCATACCTCCGTCCGGCCACTTGTTGCCAATGTGGAGTCGTTTGGCCCCTTCGTCCGCGACTCCTTTTCTTTAGAGGAGCTGGCGGCGCTCCATGATACTGTTAACGATCATTTGACTGAATTTGCCCGGTCGAACCACTGCGATCCCCGGACCGCGGCAGCCTCTCGGTACCAACTGTACAGCCGTCTCCAGGATGCCTTCGACTCTGTATGTATGCTTCAAAAAAATAAAAAAAAATGACAAGAATAGAAACTGATTTTTTTTTTTTTTTTTTTTTTTTTTTTTATTATTATTATTATTATTATTTTTTTATTGTTTTTTTTTGTATATGTATATATTATTATTATTATTATTTTTTTTATTTTTTTATTTTTTATTTTTAGATAATGATGCACACCATTATCCAAGAAAAGCAGGAGAACAGGGAAAAGGGTATGGTTTTTTTTTTTTTTTTTTTTTTTATTAAATGGGTAAATCTCTGACAAAATATTTTTTTACTTGATTTGCAGCAAACCTTCTAGATAATTCTGTGCCATCCAATTCTTCCAGGGTGTAAGATCCTGCTGGGTTCCTGTTTTTGATTTTGTAAGGTCCATTCCATCTGTTTTCAAAGAGTTTTCCCCATTGTGAATCCAGGGATTTATTGTAGACTAATACCATATCTCCAATTTTTAGTGGTCCTCTATCCTTTTTCTTTTTATTCCAGTAGTCCACAGATTGTCCCCTGGTCTTCATTAGTTGTTGGTGTGCCCTTTGAAGAATGGAATCCCTATTTTCCAATTGATGTGTCCTTGCCAAAAGAAGATCCTGAGTTGTTTTTACCTGGGCCCAATTTATTCCTGAAAAGGTCTCCAATTCCAGGTCTATGGGTAAGATTGGTGGTTGTCCAAATACTAATTCATAAGGGGAGAATCCTGTGGTCCTTTTTGTAGAAATCCTGTCTGAAAATAAAACCAAGGGTAGATAACTCCTCCACTTCTTTCCTTCCTGTCCACAGAGCTTGACCAAGGTATCTTTGATTGCTTGATGGCCTCTTTCAATCATTCCATTGGCCTCAGGATAATAGGGTGTGGTTACTTTTACTTTTATTCCAGCTTCCAGGAGAGTTTGTTTAAAGTCCTGACCAAATTCTGATCCTCCATCCACAGTGACTGACCAAGGAGCACCATATCTGTGGATCCAATTTCCAAGAACCATTGAGAGATTTTCTTTGCTTGTATCCTTTGTAGGCCAACTGCTTCTACCCATCCAGACAGGTCATCTCTTGCTATTACCACGTATTTCCATTTTCCAGCTTTAATATGAACTGTATCCAGGCTGACTCTTCCAAAAAGTGTTGATGCTCCTGTAGGATTCTTGGGTTCCATTGGTAGTACTGAGTTCCTCTTCTGACAAGCTTCACAGGATTGGACCCACTTGGTTACACCTCTTTTTAGTCCTGGCCACCAAAATCTGAGCCTGGTCCTTCTATAAGTTTCTGATACTCCTCTGTGGCCCAAAGATTCATGGAGGGAATGGAGGATGGAGATTTGAGCTGTAGGGTGAGTGACTACTATCTGGGAAAAGGGTTTGTTATTTCTATGAAGTATATTATTGGAGAGGAAGAATGAGGTTGATTTGTGTAAAATTTGTTTGAATTCCAGTTTGCTGCATCCAGGTGGTTTGTTCATGGTTAAAAGATATTCCTGCAGATGTTTCCAAACTCCTTGTTGAAGATTACCTGACTCCTCACCCAACTTAGCTGATGTCCCCAGAGGCAATCCAACAGAAGCATGTTTCAGTCCAAATCCAGGATGGGGTTTGATCCAATTTTCATCTTCATCAAAGCTCTGGCAATCTTCTTCTCCTGGGTCCAAAGGTCTTCTTGAGAGTGAATCAGGTAATGTAAAAGTTTTTCCAGGTGTGTGTACTAAATCAAAGGAAAATAACTGAATAAAAGCAATCCATCTGTTCATAGGGGCATTGGGAAGTGAAGGGTTGTTGATCATCCCAATAAGACATTGTGCATCCACTCTAAGCTGGAAACGTTGGCCCCATAGTCTGGTCTGAAGTTTCTTGAGGATTTTGGTGACGCCACATAGCTCTAACTTGGATTGTGAGTATTCTGACTCTCTTTTTGAAAATACCACTGATTCATAGATAACAGGCCTGTCTAGTCCATTGGAATCTTCTTGGGTGAGTATAGCTCCTGCTGCAATATAACTGGAGTCCACTGATAATTTGATGAGTCCTGCTTCAGGTCCATAGTCCAATTTACTGAGGGTGATGTCTTTTCCAATAATTCTCTTCAGTTCTTCAAATGATGCCTGGCAACCTTCAGTCCATTCCCATATTGAATCTTTCCTAGTAAGTTTTCTGAGAGGTGCAGTGATAGTGGAGTAATTTTGATAAACATTCTAACATAAACACAAATACCCAGGAATCCTCTGACTTCTGTTGGTGTGGTAGGGACTGGCCATGTTTCAATTTTGTTGAGCTTCTTTGTTGATATTTTCCTTCCTTCTTTGGAGACAACATGTCCAACCAGATCCAGGGCAGGGACACAACAGGCAAATTTCTTTCCAGATATGGTGAGTCCAGCTTCTTCAATCCTATATAGAATCCTTTCCAGAGTAATGGCATATTCATAGATAAACTTTCTGATTTGGGGGTTTTCCTTGAGTTTTTCTCCATTGTAGTCTGAAATAGGTCCCTTGATTCCTCCATCATCAATAAATATACCCATATGCTGAGGTAATTCATCCTGGAGGATCCACATCATCTGGGCTTGATATACTGCAACTGAATTGGTGGCTCCTTGGGGCAATCTGGTGAGTTGAAATCTTCCTAGTGGGGTTTCAAAGGTGGTTAATGGTCTTGATTCCTTGGCTAACTCCCTTTCATCATATCCCCCCATAATATCTCCTAGTCCATAGCATGCCCTTCCAGTAAAGGATTCAATGAGTTCTTCTGGGGATGGTGGTAAGCCTGCATCTTTGATGGTGATTTTGTTAAGTTTCTGAAGATCATGGACTATTCTGAGTTTTCCGTCTTGTTTTTTACGCAGAATATAGGGCTGGAATAGCTGGAAAAAGATTGTTCATAAAGGCCAGTTCTGAGTCTTTCTCTTATTAATTCTATTACTTGAGGTTTGATTGGTGCAGGGATTGGGATAGGTTTTTGCTGCCAAGGTTCATGAGGAATGACTGGGATGATGTAGGGTTGTCCATAGGTATGTCTGAGTAGTCCTCTTTCTTCCTCCACAAAGGCCAAGGAATTTTGTCTGAGAGTAATTACCCATACTAATAAGAGATATTCTTGTTCTGATAGCCATCCAGAGGGTCCAAAGTTGATGAGGTCCAGCCTTTCTTGAGTGATTTTGTGGGTTGGTTTGAATTGTGGAGGAAAAGGAGTAAGTGGAGTAGAGTAGGGATTCCTGGAGAGTTGGGGCCTGGACAGAGGTGGATTAAGAGAAAGGGGCATAGGTTGGTTTACAGGTTTGATTTTTTTTAGAGTTGATTTGTATTTTGCTAAATGAGTGACTGGTGTTTTATATTTTTTTTGTTGGTTTGCCAGGTCCCCATCTGTCAGGGAGAAGAGTTGGAGTCCAGGCCCTGGTCTAAAACATCCCTGGTAGCTGAGTTGACTGGTAGAGTAGTTTCCCACTTTTGGTTGCTAGGCAGAATGATGGGTACCAAGTAAGTTTGTCCAGAAGATTCCATAATAGAAAGTGATTCCCCTTGAGCTCCATTGTACTTGATTGTAGCTGATACATCCATTAAGGAAGGCTTCCCAATAATTAGTTGAACAGGTCCTTCAGCCACCCAGAAATGTACTATCCTGGATACCTTTCCAATGGTTACTTCCACTTCCTCAGCAATTCCTGGTATATTGGTATGGTGGCCTCCAATTCCCTTAAGTCTCATAGATTTAGCAGTGAGTACCAATCCTAGTTGGTGAGCCAGCCCTGCAGGTATGATATTGACCATTGACCCAGTATCCAAAAGAGCTTGGTGAGTCTGTCCATTTATGTTGAGATTTACATATCCAAGGGGGCATGAATAGTGAGTGGTCTGGTCCTGTGGTGCTTCCTCAACTTCTCTCCTTATGGTGTTAGCTGACTTGGTGGGTTCCAAAGGCAGCCTTCTGTTTGAGATCCTCTTTTTGAAGGCATCAGTGACACCACTAGAGATAGCAAATATTTCTCCATAGGCCAACTCCATTTTTCCTTCAGTAAGCATCCTTTTGGCAATATCTTCTTCTGCTCCTGGGTAATCCTTGGCCAAAGTCTTCTCTAGGTAGGTTTTTCTTTGATGGTTTTTCCTTGGGTGGAGTGATGGTTTCTTGTGTTTCTGAGTCCAGGAATCTGACATGGGGGTCTGTTTTTGGGTTCTGAATCTGTGTCCTGCCTGGGGGAACTGGGGTCCTGGCCATATGTAGTAAGTCTTCTGTATCCATGTCCATAATGTTGTCTTTTTCTTTCCTGATCCTTTTGTCTGCCATTTTGGGTTCTTCTGGGTCCTTGGTTCCTCTGGTTCTCTTTCCAAGGTCTGCTTCATAGATGGTGGATGGTTCAAGGTTTATTGCTTCTTCCAGTTGTCCAAAGGAGGATGATACATTGGGTTGGTCCTTGGGGAAGGCCTCTACTACAGATTTGATTGGTCTTCTGGGGTCCCATGGAATCATAGTTTTGTCTGGAAGTCTGAAATCTCTGCCATCTCTGATTACTGATCCTTTGGTAACATCTTCTTCTAGGGTCTTACATCTGGTGGTACTGTGGGTGTTTTCAAAGCAATAGTAGCACTTTAAAGTATAGGGCCTGGGAGCTGAATTGAATCCTGGGGCTGGTCCAACTAGATGAGGAGGGGCTGATCTTCCAGCAGTAAGGGATGCAAGTTGTTTGGTGATATCTTCTAATTTCTGATCTGTAGTCCTGACTTCCAGAGGCTTAGTGGTCCATGGCTTGGTAGTTAAAACAGGGTTAAAGGTATTTACTGGAGGACTTGGTTTGGAGATGGTACTGATTGGATTCAGGGTAGGGTTCTCTGGTTCCATTAGGCTCTTTTCCAAGACTGTAGCTGACTGAACCTCTCTGTGTATGTAGGTGAACAAAACCTGGGTGCTGGGAAGAATATGGCCTCCATCATTGAGTGGAACCATTTTGTTGTCCCTGAGAAGTTCCTTGGTGATGGATATGGCTAGAGTTGGTTTGAGGGCTTTGAGCAATAATTTTCTGAAATCCTCCAAGCTGGTGTAGTATCCTAGTCTGACCAAGTAGTGGGTAATGGTTTCAAATTTGGTCCTAAAGCATTTGAATTCCTACAAGGTGCTGATCCCTCCAGTTTGTGTAGACAGATTTACCAAGTTCCTCAAGTCTTCTTCAGTGTACTTGACCAAGGGGAGAGAGGATCCAAACCTAGTAAGTAGTTGCTCCTTCAAGGTCTCCCAGTCTGAGTCCTCATAGCCAGTCATCTCTTCTACCTCATCCTGGAGGTCTGATCCTCTTAGAAAGAAAATAATCTGTTTGCATAGTTCATGGGGAGAGGCACCATCTGTCAGATCTTGAATTCCAGAAATTGAGAAGGTGGAGAGGGAGGGTGTTTGTGAAAGAGGAGCTGGGTTGAACTTAGGTGGGACAAAGGCAAAGATGCTCAAACTCGATGGATTTTATTTCATGTAAGAGGAGCAGAATTTAAAGTGAACAACTAGAGAGCCCCCTTGCAAGATCCAAAGGGGGCCTATACATGACTAATCACTAAACAGGGGACAGTTACTGGGGACAGAAGACAGGGGACATGGGACAGGACAGGAACAGGAACTGGGGACAGGAACAGGAACAGGAATAAGAACTGGGGACAGGAACAGGAACTGGTGACAGGAACAGGAACAGGAATAAGAACTGGGGACAGGAACAGGAACTGGTAGGGACACGGGAGAAGGAGAGAAAAAGGAAAGAGGTGAGCGGACTCAGATGCTCAAATTCTGACACACCCCCGCGCGAACAGACAGGTAACAGGGTAATTGAATGGGGGAAAGGAAAAAAATGTTGGAATTTTTACAGCATGCTAACTTCCGACTGGTGATCATCAGAGTCGTCGTCAGCAAGGTTTCCAGGAAGATTGTCAAGTGATTTGGTGAGATTGTTGATGTGATTGCTGCTGGCTTCCACATTGAACATTGCGGGTGGATTCATCATGGCCAGGTTGGCTTCAGCTTCATGTTTGGCCTTCAGGAACGTTCGGTACTGGACAAGCTTTTCGGGATGAAGTGAAAAGCAGTCCTCGGCTTTGTGAGGCGCAGATGGTAGGTGACGTCCTTGGGGACATTTTTGCGTAAGGAGGACTGCAGCTCCGTCGGATTCGAGTGCTTCGATGACTCTAGGATTTTGTGGACGCACGGCAGTATCGGCGCTGACTTGACTGTCTAGCATTTCGAGTACGGTTTCGTAAGTGACCTCCATTGAAGAGGAGGTGCCGGAGGCAATGATGGAGTTCCTGACGTGGCTTAGCTCCATCGGAATCTTCATGAGAATGAAGTGGCCAAGTGATTCGTCATCAATCGTAGCATCAAGAGACTGTAGGGTAGCTATACAGTCCCAGAACGACGAAATGAAGTTCTGAACGTTGTCGACTCGAAGTGGAAGGTGAGTTAGTCGATACCATGCCTTGAATTTATTGGCTTGTTTCTTTGAGGCGCCAAATTCTAGTATATTGGCCCAGAGCTTCTTTGGGCAGTCGGAGCCTCCATTCTTCTTAACGCGACCCGAGACAGAGGAATGAACACGAGTGATGATAGTAGCATGAGCAAGGTTGTATCGTCTAGACAAGTCGATCTCAACGATTTTTCCGTCTTCACCACGAGACTTTGTCGGTTCTTTTCCAAGAACAAGCTGATACAGGTCCTTCGCCTTCAGGACCGAGGTCATCTTTGACACCCAGTCGACATAGTTATCCTTGGTAAGTTCAGGGATATGAAACTTGTTGTTGCCGGCCATTTGTGAGTGAGTAAGCGAGAAGGGTTGTTGAGACAGGGTCACTGAGAAGAGTCTTGACGAGACTGTAAATCTGTCAGATCTTGAATTCCAGAAATTGAGAAGGTGGAGAGGGAGGGTGTTTGTGAAAGAGGAGCTGGGTTGAACTTAGGTGGGACAAAGGCAAAGATGCTCAAACTCGATGGATTTTATTTCATGTAAGAGGAGCAGAATTTAAAGTGAACAACTAGAGAGCCCCCTTGCAAGATCCAAAGGGGGCCTATACATGACTAATCACTAAACAGGGTACAGTTACTGGGGACAGAAGACAGGGGACATGGGACAGGACAGGAACAGGAACTGGGGACAGGAACAGGAACAGGAATAAGAACTGGGGACAGGAACAGGAACTGGTGACAGGAACAGGAACAGGAATAAGAACTGGGGACAGGAACAGGAACTGGTACTGGAACAGGGACACGGGAGAAGGAGAGAAAAAGGAAAGAGGTGAGCGGACTCAGATGCTCAAATTCTGACACCATCAGCTGACCCAGCAATCTCATACCTTTTTATAAATTTATCCACAGGTATGTTTGATCCATCAAAGAAGAGGTTCCTGTCCATTGGTTTGATCTTGACTGCTCTATTGGAAGGCATAGAGTATCTGGGCATCCTGGGTTCCTTATCCAAAAGGTGAGTGAATGGAGTTTCTGAATGTTGGTGAGAAGCTACTGGAGAATGAGGGTGTGGTGCAAGTTGGTCTTCAGAAGTTGCTGATGAGTTGTTGTTGTCTCTGTATTGTCCAGGATTGGGGATGTTGACAACATTGGTCCTGGAAGGCCTGGCTAGGTTGGGGTGGGAAGTCTGTCCTACATTGGTATTAATTGGTTGGCTGACTGGAGGGTAGATACTGGGGGCTGAGTAGAATCCTGGGAATCCTTGTTGAGACATGGCTGGTAAGAGGTAGGTTTACAGATGGAAGTGGTATAGGTATTTAGATGTTTGAGTGTATGTATAAAAAGAGTGTATTAAGGTATGGGTAGTGAATTTAGATATGTATAAGTCCTTTTTTTTTAAAAAGTTTATGAAGATATAAGTTGACTAATGTATATGTAATTTTATGTTCTTTAGAAGTTGAAGATATGGAGAAGAGAGAAGGAAAAGGTGAAGTAGTGATAAAGCTGATAGTAATAGGGTTACTAGGACTAAAGATATCTGAAGAAGTCAGGCCACTGTTGGGACACCACTTGTGGAACTACTCATGGGACAGAATAGAGCTTGGAAGGGATATGTATAACTACACTAGTACTAATGTAGGTTATGACAAGGGTGCTGATATAAGAGCTGCCTTCCTGACTAATGCTATGGGGATGAGTGTAACACTAAGGATAAAAATAAAGGTGTGGCTAATTTCTATCTATTCTTAGATGACTAGTACTGATGAGCTTTGCAACTACACCTATAAGGTGGGAGGAATGGAAAAGGGGTGTGAGTGGTAGAAAGTATATATTATAAAATGGGGCAGGGTTGGTAGCTTATGGAGTCAAGATGGGCAAGCAAGAGAGGGGGCAATCTTCTTATATTGAGGTTTTAAGCTGGTATTTATATTTATATATTTGATAAGGGTGATGGTAACTCTACTAAGTTATGTATACTAATTATATGGGATCTGTAATGTTGGTATATGTAGGGGGTAATTTAGTAAGCTATGGGGTCGATAAGGGAACAAGAGGGAGGAACAGGTGTCCTTATATATCTGAGAGAGAAGATGAGCCATCAGGCTAGAGAAAGGAAAATATGACAGATGAAGTAGAATAGACAGTGACACATATGAAATGGTCATGACAGTAACAAATGAGTAGTGGAAAGGTAGAGTTTATGTATATGATGTAATATGTTATGTAGTATATAATGTGTAATATTTATTATGTATTTTGGTTGTGAAAATATACCTAATTATAATATGTACTTATTGTATTCTATACCTTGCTTTATACTATAATTTGCTTGTATTATTCTGAGTTTGCCTGTAACTCTTGAACTATGAAGAATCTGGGGGTAGTTGTAGTGGGTGACTAGGGTTAAAATGGGGTGTAGAATCTGATTATGAAGTGATAACAGTAAATATATGTAAGGTTTTGGATTTATGAGTATATATTTGTAAGAAAATGTGTTTATTAATGGTAATTAGCCTTGGAAATTATAGTAATGATGTGGAATGGATCACCACACCGCGTACCGCAGTCCGCAGAACTTGAAGTTCAACCCGTGTGTCTGAAAGCCCGCGCCAAAGTTGGGATACAAGCCCCCGCGCAAGCATTAAGCCCCTTACAGACTCTCAGCTTGGCACACGGACTCCACAGTCACTCAGGTACACCCAAATCAGTAAAAACACGCCCCAGTGACCTCATTACATATGTTACATATGTAATAAAGGTTACTGGGGATTAAATAATTAATTATACTAGATTGTATTATTATTTATACATATAATTAAAATATACTGACTGAACAAACAGTACAAACAATACTGTGGCTTATTATATAAAATACAAATAAGCCACTAGTATTAAATCTATAACAACCAGTACTGATGTACTACAGACTGTAAGACAATATAAATATAAAAATACATTAATAAAATCAATTGGTGACGTGTATTCAAAGCAGGGGCTGCTGAAGCGTCACCAAGAAAGCGAAAATGGCCAAAATGTGGTCCAAAGATCCCACAAGTTGGCCAATAATACCTACAGGGTCCCCAGGGGGAACTCTAGACTATTTAAGGAGCTCTTCAACCGCCCAAAGAAGGCTCCTCATGCTTCCCAATACCCACTAACAACCTTACCCACTTATTATTAGATATACATCTTTATAGCACAGTCTGGTAAGCTTCTTAGTAGTTATTCTTTAGCCCTGTCTTCCCCAACAACTTTGCAGTGACCACCCAGCTCCACCATCCATCCATCCAAGCGCTTCAAACTGTCCAGTTTCACCCAGAATATCCCCAAGATCCCTCAAGGTTTATTACTAGTAAGTAATAACCCTTTTCTTGAAGATATTCCCCCATTTCCATTCCTGGGATTAAACCACCCCTGTTCCAACAGGCCCCAGTGTTCCAGGTACCTAAATCCTCTGCAATTTATTTGTAAGATACCTTAGAGGGATCTAAACCACCCCTGATTTATCAGGCCCCTCTGGTTTTAATTATATTAAATTTATTTAATATAATTATTACCACCTTTTTCTCTAAATTTTACGTCACAATTCCCCCATATTATTTGGGAATTGTAACTCGTTTACCTTGCCCAGAGTTTACCACTCTTTTCCATTCATTCTTGCACCACCTGTAGCTAGAAGGACTTGTCCTTGGCATCAGGGAGGCTGACAAGAGGGATCTAAACCACCCCTGATTTATCAGGCCCCTCTGGTTTTAATTATATTAAATTTATTTAATATAATTATTACCACCTTTTGCTCTAAATTTTACGTCACAATTCCCCCATATTATTTGGGAATTGTAAATCTTTTACCCTACCCAGAGTTTACCACTCTTTTCCATTCATTCTTGCACCACCTGTAGCTAGAAGGACTTGTCCTTGGCATCGGGGAGGCTGACATAAGTACTATTCTGCAGTTATTATTATTATTATATATTCTGTATTATTAACTTACTATTATTATCAATAAAGTACATTGATTACAATAATTAATATAAATAATTTA
Organism: Puccinia hordei; assembly: GCA_007896445.1. Classification (NCBI taxonomy): domain Eukaryota; kingdom Fungi; phylum Basidiomycota; class Pucciniomycetes; order Pucciniales; family Pucciniaceae; genus Puccinia; species Puccinia hordei. Next base: position 494,566 of record RDRW01000429.1, on the reverse strand, counting down.
ATAATATATTTATTAACAAGTAAATAGCCCCCAATTTTGGGGGGAGGGACTTGTAGAAAGACACGGATCAACACCGAGATCCAAGATCCGTGTCATGCAACCTAACGGGCCAACATTGACCCGTTAGGTTGCATGTATTGATAAGGTAGAAACCTTGCATGGTTTGTTTGGCTCCAGGAGCCTATTTTTTTAGTTTTATAGTAGATAACACATGAATAATTCTGGTTAAGCTATGTACTCTTGTTATACAAGATACATAACTTGTAGGCCCTTTGCCCTCATGTCACGTGAAATATCCAGAGCACCAGATATCACTCTTTCCCCTCTGATTACGCCCACATTCCTTAACATTGGAATATTTCATGTATAAGATATGTACTTTAATATATTATTAATAAAATAACTTATTAATATTAACTTATAAGATGTGCCAATAATAAATGACATCATTGTAAGTTATTATCTTTAATAATATTAATAACAGATCATTAAATACAAATGTCATGATGTGATCCAATCACACTAAGGATTACTGATCAAAGACGTGTCCCATAACACAGCCTTATTAGAAATCACATCATAAACATCAACACATCCTCCCAAAAGGATCTTTCTTGTCCCAGAAGTTCCACAGTACCTCCCAGGTCATGGAAGCGCTCACAATCTCCCCAAGAGGAGATATTACAATATATAAACAGCTTGAAAACATCTGTTTATCCCTCAGAGAATATTTAGAACACCTTAGCACAGTACATACCTTAGTAGTTCCCATTCTCCAACAATCCCCCAATTCTGGATAATCTATAGTTTATTACTGTTATTACCTCAAGAATTGGCCACAGACTACCTTCAATAAGGTAGCCACCACAAACCCAAGTTGAGTCTCTCCTTGGATGCCTATTAATACTTTGTATTGATTTGGATGCCCCTAATTTGAGCAATTAGAGCAAGCCTCTCAGACAAGACTTACTGATTGAGGAAGTTCCTTTTTTACAGGACTTTAACCTTACCCAAACCACTTTAAACCATCAACATACCTCAGTTACAACCATTAACCACGGTTAGTTTCACACCCAGGCTGACACTTATAGTATATATTACTATGGGTTATGCTGGGATTTTCCAGGATTTTCATGGAAAATACTATACCAATAAATGGTTCTTTATCCATTTATTGCGTGTTTGAAAATTGATTTGCCAAGGATTTTCTTTAATCAAATTTCTTTGGATTTTTGATAAAAAATAGACATAATAGGGGGTATCAAATATGACCAAATCCACAATTGAAACCAGTGGATTAAGTTTTTAAATAAAATTTCACTTTTGAGAATTTTGAATCATTTTGAATTAATATCCATTGTTTTTAAAAATGGTGGATTTTCAAAACCAGTTGATTAGATAATGGTGGATTTGGTCATATTTGATACCCCCTAATTTAAATAATTTTGTCAATGTTTTTACATTTGGTCATGAGTGTGGCTTGAACACAGAGCCTAATGGATCAACCATATATTTCTAAGCTTCTTCCTAACTGTTAGACTATTATACCAATTGTTGACACAGTTGAGCATAAATTCTGCTATGATCAGAAAATCTAGTAAAATAAATAAAGTAAAATAAATAATAATATAATTAAATATTATTAATTATTTCAGCTTGCAGTTTCAAGTATTACATGTTGTATGTAATATCTTGGTGGCTGACACTCACCCACACTAAAAAAAAAAGGCTAATGTCTTTTTTCTACTCTATAATTCCTAAGTAGAGAATCATTATTAATATCCTTAGCTTCCAACCATTTATCTTTGTCTCCTAGGGATTTCTTAAATCTCACTAGATAATTTTTAATGCTTTGATTGTCAGCTTGCTACTATGACAGAGCAACCTATCACAAGTTTCCTACAAAAATTATTATAAAAAATATAGAATATCAAATAATAGTTAGAATATTGTTTGATATTCTAAATCTACACTAAAAATAACCTAGGGTACCTCACTCACAAGTACCCCTAATTCTCACTCCTTCACCATGTAAATTAGCAAAGAATAATTAGCAAGTACCTTTAACAAAAAGGAACTTGCATTAATTAATCCTTATATATATATATAAATATGCTTAAACCCCATTTCCAGTCATGGAAATGAGGTGTTGTGTAAATTAGGGGAGATACTGTAAATACACCATGTTTTACTCAAACCCGCGTACCGCAGTCCGCAGAACTTCAAGTTCAACCCGCGTGACTGAAAGCCCGCATCAAAGTTGGGATATAAGCCCCCGCGCAAGCATCAAGCCCCTCACAGGCTCCCAAACTTGGCACGCGGACTCCACAGTCACTCAGGTACACCCAAATCAACAAAAACACGCTCCAGTGACCTCATTACATATGTTACATATGTGATGAAGAGTACTGGGGACTAAACAATTAAATATATTAAATGGTATTGTTCATTTATACAATACATTGATTGAACAAACAGTACAAACAACACTGTGGCTTATTATAAATACAAATAAGCCACTAGTATTAAATCTATAACAAACACTACTAATGTACTACAGACTGTAAGTCAATGTAAATAAATAAATTATAATAAAATACATTAATAAAATATCAATTGGTGACGTGTATTCAAAGCAGGGGCTGCTGAAGCGTCACCAAGAAAGCAAAAATGGCCAAAATGTGGTCCAAAGATCCCACAAGTTGGCCAATAATACCTACAGGGTCCCCAGGGGGAACTCAAGACTATTTAAGGAGCTCTTCAACCGCCCAAAGAAGGCTCCTCATGCTTCCCAATACCCACTAACAACCTTACCCACTTCTTATTAGATATATACATCCTTATAACACAGTCTGGTAAGCTTCTTAGTAGTTATTCTTTAGCCCTGTCTTCCCCAACAACTTCACAGGGCCCATCAAGCTCCACCATCCATCCATCCAAGCGCTTCAAGCTGTCCAGTTTCACCCAGAATATCCCCAAGATCCCTCAAGGTTTATTACTAGTAAGTAATAACCCTTTTCTTGAAGATATCCCCCATTTCCATTCCTGGGATTAAACCACCCCTGTTCCAACAGGCCCAGTGTTCCAGGTACCTAAATCCTCTGCATTTATTTGTAAGATACCTTAGAGGGATCTAAACCACCCCTGATTTATCAGGCCCCTCTGGTTTTTAATTATATTAAATTTATTTAATATAATTATTAACCTATTTTTCTCTCAAGTTTTACGTCACAATTCCCCCATATCTTTTGGGAATTGTAACATTGTACCTTACCCAGAGTTTATATACTCTTTCCATATATCCTTGCACCACCTGTAGCTAGAAGGACTTGTCCTTGGCATCAGGGAGGCTGACATTGATTGTTTCTGTCAGAATCTCAATCAGTGCTCTACAGCGCGGTTATGAATGTCCGCTCCAGAAAGCGCGCTCTCAGTTTCAGTCCCTATTACAATGGAAATCACTCACTCCTCAAGCTTCTTCATCCCGCCTGGAACCAACCAATTCCGACACACTAGCGATAGACCCCGGTAAATCAACTCAACTATTGTCGTCGCTGTCACGGGATCACTAGCTGTTAGAGTTAAGAGTAGTGGTAAACTCCTTTCTCTGTCTCTCTCGTTTCTCTTCTCTTTCTTCTTCAGTCTCAAATACTGATGTGCTATTTCAGTCTCTTCTCTTGTTTGTTTGTTTATTGTTTTCTCTTGTGACTCTTCTCATCAAGCTCAACCATCAAGATCCTCTAGGTACAACTCTTTCTCTTTCATCATTGTTGTTTCTCTTTATTTTTGTCATATTGTTACTCATGCAATAAACCTCTAGTTTCGCCTCTTATCATCTTAGTTTCTCATAATTCTTCTATCATTAATTATTTTGTGAGGAATTAAATTCTCATCATCTATTATAGGTGGAGCAGGTGTGTTCTTCTTAGCAGAAACATTCTTATTCTCTTTATCAGAGGTGATATACTTTTTAAGGAGACTAATTGGAAAAGTTGGATTTTTTCTATTGAATGGTTCTGTTAGTATTACTTCTACTGAATTTGGGCCATGGAAAGCTTTGACTACAAAGAGACCAATAAAAGAGTCTCTAAGTTTCTTGGGACCTTCCATGTTAGCAAAGTTTATTGTGGATATCAATACTTGATCACCAACTTTAATGTTAGCTTCTTTATGGGTCTTATCCCATATTGACTTATTATAGTCAACTGCTTGTTTGATACAATCTTGAGCATGTTTTTCAGCTTTATTCATCATATCCAAAAATGATTCAGATGTTGGATGAATGTGTACTGTTTAACTAAGCACACTGGTTACAGGCATAACAGGAGTCCATCCTCTTTCTAACTCAAAGGCAGTTTTTCCAGTAAGTGAGTGTTTACTTGAATTATATGCATATTCAAGGGCTGTTAATAAAGATATCCAATCATGAGTAAAACCATCTTGATCTTTATAACTAAGGCCAAAGGCCCAATATCTCCTGATAATGTCTTCTAAAGTTTTTATCATCCTCTCAGCTAAACCATCTGTCTGAGGGTGATAAGCTGTAGAAAAGGCTAATTTAGTGCCCATTAAATTAAATAAATTATCCCGAAATTCAGAAGTGAATTTTGGATCTCTTTCACTAATAATGACTGAAGGGCATCCAACATCAGCAATCATATGATTCCAAAATAATAGGGCCACATCCATTGCATTATTTTCTTTAAAGCAAGGAATACATCTTGCTCTTTTGGAGAATCTGTCTACTACAACTAAAACATAGTTGTACTTTTCTTTACCTGCTGGAGGTAATCCAGTTACAGAGTCCATGTTAATGACTTCCCATCTGGGTTTTGGTTCATTAATCTCTTGTAACATACCATGCCTTTTACCAGTAGCTTTATTGGCTTTTTGACATCTGTCACAAGAAGAACAGTATTCTATAACATCTTTTCTCCAATCAAACCACCAAGCTACAGATCTTAATCTCTCAAGGGTTCTTTCAGTAGAAAAATGGCCAGAAAACATATTACCATGACATTCAAACAATATATCATTAATATGATTTTGTGATGTAAGTACAAGACTACAAGCATGGTTACTTTTATAATAAAGGAGTCCATCTAGGAGTACAAATCTTTTTTCATCAAATTTCCTTTTCCAAGGTGTATCCAAACCATTTAAAATACCAATGTCCTTGAAGTCTGATTTCAGAGCTTCTACAATTATAGTGGTGTTGTTCTTATTGGAGTAACTGTCTACAATTGTTTCAAAGAATTCATCTATGAGGCTAGTAATTGTAATGCCTATTATTGGTAAATGTCTTTCCATATTTTCCACATCATATGCAGGATTATCTGGAGTATTTGGTAAAGAACATCTACTAAGTGCATCAGCATTCTTATGGATTAATCCTTCCCTATGAGTTATGGTCATAGAACTTCTCCATTCTTGGATTGAGATTTGCCATCTCAACATATGTCTATTTGGTGACTTAAGATTAATAAGACTTGTAAGAGCGGTACAATCTGTTATTACTTCAAAGAAACATCCATCTAAGTAATAATACAATTTTTTAAAGCCCAAACTAAACAAAGGCATTCTAGTTGAGATGCACCATATCTTCTTTCAGAATCTTTCAATTGTCTAGAAATAAAGACTACAGGTCCTTCAACTGGTAAGTTGTCAGCCTCTGTGATGCCAAGGAGTACTCCTTCTAGCCACACAGGGTGCAAAAATAGATGGTAAAGAGCTGAAAGCTCTGGGATAAAATATAAGAGGGGTAATTCCAAAAGGATATGTGGAAGGTGGGGATTTTTATAAGAAGATATACAATTATCTTAAATATATTTAATATAATTAAAAATAAGAGGGGCCTGATAAATCAGGGGTTGTTTAATCCCTCAAAGGTATCTTGCAAGCAGAGGATTTAGGTACCTGTAAACACTGGGGCCTGTAAACAGGGGTGGTTTAAATCCCAGAGAAAGATGGGGGGAGAATCTCAAGAGAAAGGTTTATCTACTTACTAGTAATAAATTACCTTTAACAGACTTGAGATTCTTCCAGGGGCAAATTGGACAGTTGGAAGCGCTTGGAAAGGGTGTTGGAAGGGCTGGATGGACACCAGGAAATTTCAAGGGAGTAAGAAGGGGCTAAAGAACAGATACTAGGACCTTACCAGACAGAATAACAATAATAAAGTTATGTAAGTGGGTAAAGGTTGTAGTATATATATTAAAGCATGAGGACGAAAAATACAGGGGGAAAAAAAGCTCCTCAAATGCCTTTCTGGAGCCCTGATGGCGAAACACAGGATGTATTTTTGGCTATGTGAAAATAAATGGAAGGGTTTAAGATTTAATATAAATTTATGTAGTTGTTTAATCAAATTTCCATATGTACAGGCTGTCTACTATTGGTACAGCCTGTCTAAGCTCTTTTGCTGGAATCTTGAGGCGCTTCTGAACGTCTGGCAAGGTTTTTAGATGTTTTGATCAAAGGTTTTAATTACATGTCAAAATGTATTGATTAAATGTCACATGTACTTGTTGATCACATTTGTCAGAGTTTAATTGTTTTGTATTGTGTACAATGTGAAATACATGTATTTGTTTTTTCTGTGGGAGCTTCAAGAGCTTCTTGTTTGATCCCTGTCATGCAGGCTCTTTGGGAATGCATGACTGCAGGGATCTGTCAACAGATGATTTCCCACTAAGGATGTAGTCCATTTCTTTTAAACAGTTGTTTAATTGTTATTTTTGGTATGTTATCATTTTATTTCCTTCCTCTTGTTTGTGGTCTTTGTCCCTGTGAAGCATCCTTAGTGTACTTAGTATTTAATAAAATAAATAAATACATAGATAATATAGTATATTACTAGTATTATATACTTATATTATTAATGTCATATGTATTTATTTTATTATGTTCTCATTTAAATACAGTCTTATTTCGTGGTTTTGTATATTTATTTCTGTTTTTTATTCTATATTTTAATGTATAATAATTATTTCAGCGTTTTTAGTGGTAATATTCTTTCAAGTTGTTTTACCACTAGAAGTTTTAAGTTATCTGGGGTACTTTGGCTGAAGTACCCTAGGGTATTTTACACGCTCTTCAAGATTTTTAAATAACATTTCCATTTATTTTATTATTTACTAACATATTCATTATTTTATACTTAATGTTGTATTTGTTTATTTATTATTAATTTACTATGTAATAATGTAGTTATTATTTACATATTACTTTTTTATGTTGCTTTATATTATTATTATTTATTTATTACCTTTTGTTAAATGATTAATACTATATTTTTTATTTTATGTTTATTTCTGTTCTAGTCAGGTTGTCTCTGAACTAGTAGCAAGCTGACATAAGTCATCTTTAATTTGAACTTGGTGCAAAGCTGCACCTAATCCTTCCATACTGGCATCTACATAAATTTTGTAGGGTTAAGTAGGGTCAGGGTGAAAAAGCACAGGAGCTGTGGTTAACATTTCTTTCAAAGTATTATATGCATCTATTCTTTCTTCAGTCATTTCAAATACTACACTAGGGCTTATAAGTTTTGTCAGACTAGAAGATATTGAAGCATAATCTTTCAAATGTTGCCTGTAATAACTCATAAAGCCTAAAACGTTTTGCAGTTCTTTTACAGTGGTGGGTACTGGTTTAAGTAAAACAGCAGCCACTCTGTTTTGATCTATTCCCAAAGTAAGACCAGATACTACATGCCCCAAGGCTTTGAGTTCATTAAAACCAAAGTGAAATTTGGGTAGAGAGATTTTCATATTCATTTTAATGGCCCTTTTAAGGACTAGGTCTAATCTGGTAAGATGTTCATCCCAATCTTGAGAGAAAACAATGATATCATCTATGATGTAGATAATCAACCAACCTTCTCTGAGTTCATTGTAGAATTCTACATCCATCATTCTTTGTAAATGTGAAGGTGCATTCTTAATACCAAAGGGCATTCTTAAATATTCATAGACACCCAAGTAACAAACAATCCTGAGATATTTTCTACTCTCTATACTGACTGTGTTTTGATGAAATCCTTTCAGTACATCCATTTTAGAGATGTATTGAGCCTTAGCTAAATTAGTAAGTGATTCATTAATTTTAGGCATAGGATATCTGTCTGGGACAGTCACACTATGTAAAGCTCTAAAATCACCACAAAGTCTTGACTTGTTATTATGCCAAGTGTCAGCCTCCCTGATGCCAAGGACAAGTCCTTCTAGCTACAGGTGGTGCAAGTGTAGATGGAAAGAGTACAAAGACTCTGGGTAAGGTACAAAGGGTGCAATTCCCAAAAGATATGGGGGAATTGTACCGTAAAAATTTAGAGAAAAAGGTGGTAATAATTATATTAAATAAATTTAATATAATTAAAACCAGAGGGGCCTGATAAATCAGGGGTGGTTTGGATCCCTCTAAGGTATCTTACAAATAAATGCAGAGGATTTAGGTACCTGGAACACTGGGGCCTGTTGACACAGGGGTGGTTTAATCCCAGGAATGGAAATGGGGGAATATCTTCAAGAAAAAGGGCTATTACTTACTAGTAATAAACCTTGAGGGATCTTGGGGATATTCTGGGTGAAACTGGACAGTTTGAAGCGCTTGGATGGATGGATGGTGGAGCTGGGTGGTCACTGTGAAGTTGTTGGGGAAGACAGGGCTAAAGAATAACTACTAAGAAGCTTACCAGACTGTGTTATAAAGATGTGTATCTAATAATAATTGGGTAAGGTTGTTAGTGGGTATTGGGAAGCATGAGGAGCCTTCTTTGGGCGGTTGAAGAGCTCCTTAAATAGTCTAGAGTTCCCCCTGGGGAACCTGTAGGTATTATTGGCCAACTTGTGGGATCTTTGGACCACATTTTGGCCATTTTTGCTTTCTTGCTGACGCTTCAGCAGCCCCTGCTTTGAATACACGTCACTAATTGATTATATTAATGTATTTTTTATATTTATATTGTCTTACAGTCTGTAGTACATCAGTACTGGTTGTTATAGATTTAATATTAGTGGCTTATTTGTATTTTATAATAAGCCACAGTATTGTTTGTACTGTTTGTTCAGTCAGTATATTTTAATTATCTGTATAAATAATAATACAATCTAGTATAATTAATTATTTAGTCCCCAGTAACCTTTATTACATATGTAACATATGTAATGAGGTCACTGGGGCGTGTTTTTACTGATTTGGGTGTACCTGAGTGACTGTGGGGTCCGCGTGCCAAGCTGAGAGTCTGTAAGGGGCTTGATGCTTGCGCGGGGGCTTGTATCCTAACTTTGGCGCGGGCTTTCAGACACGCGGGTTGAACTTCAAGTTCTGCGGACTGCGGTACGCGGGGTTTGAGTAACACACGGTGTATTTACACTATCTCTCCTAATTTACACAACACCTCATTTCCGTGACTGGAAATGGGGTTTAAGCATATGTATATATATATATAAGCATTTAACTACGGCAAGTACTTTTTATTTAAAAGGTACTTGCTAATTCTTCTTTGCTAATTCACATAGTGAAGGAGTGGGAATTAGGGGTACCTGTGAGTGAGGTACCCTAGGTTAAATTTAGTGTAGATTCAGAATATCAAATAATATTCTAAATATTATTTGATATTCTATATTTTTTTATAATATTTTTGTGGGGAACTTGTGACAGGTTGCTCTGTCATAGTAGCAAGCTGACAATAAGTATATAATACTAGTAATATACTATAGTATCTATTTATTTATTTATTTTATTTTATTACATACTAGATACACTAAGGATGATTCAGAGGAACAAAGACCACGAAAAAGAGGAAGGAAATAACATGAGAACCTTCTGAAAATAACAATTGAACAACTGTTCAAAATAAATGTATTACATCCTTAGTGGGAAATCATTGATTGACAGATCTCTGCAGTCATGCATTCCCAAAGAGCCTGCATGACAGGGATCAAAAAAGAAGCTCTTGAAGCGCCCACAGAACAAACAAATACATGTATTTCACATTGTACACAATACAAAACAATTAAACTCTGACAAATGTGATCAACAGGTACATGTCAGCCACTGAGTACATATCACAGTACCTGACATGTACCACGTAACTGCAAAGATTATTAATTATTATTATCTCTAATAATAATTACTATTCTTATTAATTATTATTACTATTTATTATCATTATTTATTTTAAATAACTCCAAGTAATATTAATTATTATTATCCTTAATAATAATTACTATTCTGTAGTTATTATTATTATTATTATACCTTCATTATTATTACTTTAATATTAATATTATTAAAGTACATTAATTACATTAATTAATATAAATACTTTAATAATATATTCATTAATAAACTCATGAATAATTCTGGTTAAGATATGTACTCCTGTTATACAAGATACATAACTTGTAGGCCTTTGCCCCCCTGTCACGTGAAATATCCAGAGTAACAGATATCACTCTTTCCCTCTGATTACGCCCACATTCCTTAACATTGGAATATTTCACGCATAAGATATGTAATTTAATATCTTATTAATAAAAGAACTCATTAATATTATAATAATTAATACTTATAAGATGTACCAATAATAAATGACATCATTATAAGTTAATAACTTTATTAATATTAATAACAGATCAATTAATACAAATGTCATGATGTGATCCCATCCCACTAAGGACTACTGATCAAAGATGTGTCCCATAACACAGCCTTAGTAGAAATCACATCATAAACAATTAACAGATCCTCCCAAAAGGATCTGTCTTGCCCCTGAAGTTCCACAGTACCTTCCAGGTCATGGAAGCGCTCACAGTTCCCCCTTGAGGAGCTCTTACAATATATAAACAGACTGTAAACAGTTGTTTATCCCCAAGAGAATATTTAGAACACCACAGCACAGTACATACCTTAGAGTTATTTACCTTGCTTAGTTCCCCATTCTCCAACAATCTCCCAATTCTGGATAATCTATAGTTTAATACTGTTATTACCTCAAGAATTGGCCACAACCTACCTTCAATAAGGTAGTCACCACGAACCCAAGTGAGTACCTCCTTGGATGCCTATTAATACTTTGTATTGATTTGGATGCGCCTAATTAGAGCAATTAGAGCAAGCCTCTCAGACAAGACTTACTGATTGAGGAAGTACCTTTTTACAGGACTTAAACCATTACCCAAACCACTTTTAATCATCAACCTACCTTAGTTACAACCCTTAACCACGGTTAGTTCCACACCCAGGCTGACAATTGGGGGTCTGGCCTTTATTTATCCGTGATTTTTTCACCCTTTAACCCTTAAAAATCATCACTAACACCTCCTTACCTTTTTTTATTTTTCGTGGAAATGGCCCTTTAATAGATGCCAGAGATCATTTGTGACTTCAAAAAGAACTCCAACCTTTTCCAGCAAAGATATTATCAATTGGACAACCCAGAAAACATCATCACGTCACAACTAGTGATAAAAACTGAAGTCATAGAGGGAGAAGATCAGTTTTAAACTGCACCTGGACTAAAGTTAAACAACTTACACTCACAAATACTTATTCTTCTGACGGTACTTTGCTTAATACTGAAGAATCTGACGTATTAACCAAAGAAGAACACACTAAAATTGTCAGAAAAGAAATTAGATCAGCTTTAGAAGAAGGAAATCCACCCTTTAATGATATATATTGTGATATAATTTCTTCTAACAATACTTACGTGTCTGTTCCTCCTTTTTTGAATTGTGACCCTCCAGAAGTCCCTAGATATCTCCTTAGAAACAGTAGAAGGAACAAAGATCCAAGATTGACTGCTTTTAACTACAGGAAAAATATAAAATCATAAAAAATACAGCTTGTTTTTCTATTTTTTCTTATCTATAAAATTATAAATTGCAATAAAACAAAGTCTGCTTCCCAAATTTGAGTCTAAGAAAAAATAAAAACACTACAAAAATTGAGAAAAACTCGAAATTAAAAAATAAAAAACATATAAAAAATTAAAAACCAATATCTGGCTGAAGATATTGATCAAAAACAAGAAAAGCGCCCTTTTTTATAATAAAATTCCTTCAAAATTCTACGTTCTAGTAGATCCACTACTCATAGAGAAATTCTGAGTAGACCATTCGAACCGCAATAGTAGATTTACACTACCAAAATCCAGTTCCCTTAATCTCTAGAGCCTCCATTCCCAAGGCACTAGGCTCCTGATCACTACAAATCCTCCTCGATCACGAATTACATAGTGGTAATACACATAGTAACCGCATATAGGTGGTAATACACACCGTAGTACATACAGGTGTATATTACATAGTGTATCAGTGATCGGAAGATTGATCTTCTAGCTTGATCACGTGTTACATACTGTATTCCCCGGATATTCCAGGATCTACAGTATACATACGTGCGCCGACGCACTTCTGGAAGTTCCAGCATACATTCTACAGTATAATACACGGATAAGACCCTTATATCCGATCATAACAATCGTCGACGTTAGACTTTCTCACTCAATACTTGAGCTATCAAGGTGTTGAGTAGATCAAAATAACGGGAAAAATCAGCTGCATTTAACTGTCTGATCTATTCCATTATTACACATCGGGAACAGTGTGTATTAGCCCCGTCGAGACTTTTTTATCTCACAAATCACGTTTTAGAGTCACTCCGTGATTTGTACATAGTAAAAGAGTGTACTATAACAAAATTAACAGTAAATTAGATCATTTTTGATCCAGTTTACACATTATCTCTCACCCTGAAAGGAAGAAAAATCCCCTTTCAGAAATATCTCACAAATCACGTTGAGTCTCTCCGTGATTTATCAAAAATAAAAATAAAATTAGTGTAAACTAATTAAATCACCTGTAAAACAGATCATTTGATCAGTTTACATCTACCTTCTACCCCTGAAAGGAAGAATAATCCCCTTTCAGAACCATCTCACAAATCCCGTTGAGTCTCTCCGTGATTTGAACACATAAAAACAAATAAAAATAACAAATTTAACTGTTAAACAGATCAAATTGATCAGTTTACATATACTCTCTCAACCTGAAAGGAAGACTAATCCCCTCTCAGGCACATCTTACTAAAAATTTAGCTCATTTTTTGTCATTTCCACCTGGAAATTTAGACATAAAAACAGCCTCCTTTCAAGTCTTGTCATACTCACAACAAGCAACTTGATTTTACCGCATAAAAATCATAGAACAACTACTATTACTCTCAATAAAGTAACACATTCACATTACTTTATACCTATTTTCTCTATAAAACAAACCTTTTCAGCCCTCTTCAAAGAAAAATTCTGAAGAGTAAGCAAACATCTTTAAATCAGTAAAAATATAACATATTTTTTACTAATTTTCCTTTGTTTTTAGTGTCCACCAACGTAGACAAGCTTACCCCTGAATTGGACATTTTGAAAGTGTCTGACAAGACCACTACAGCCCGTGACACCAGAGAAACCTCTGAGATTACCACTCACAGAGAAGCCTCTGTTACTCCATCAGACAAGTCATCTGGTGAATTAAATTTTAAACAAATTTTCCTTATAAAAATCTCCTACTAACAACTTTTTTACGCATTTTTACCATGACTCCTCCTACCCTTAGAAATAGAGGTTACAATGGCCGCACCAGGGAGCCAGAGCCAGGACTTGGATTTCCATCAGCGTCAGTTTTGCCCCCTGGCAGACAAGAATCTTTAAATAAAATTATTTATAGAAGTAAAAAGACTAATGATAAAGGAAATTCTTCTGATTCTAGTCACAGCAGAGGAAAAATTCGAGAGATTTTACTACAGGATGAAGGAAAACAAGTACTGGTTGAAAGATGTGAGAAACAGAAGCAGCTTCAATGCTGTGAAAGCCCATCTAAGTTACTGCCAGGAGGATTTCCGTCAGATGGTCAGCCTCAAAGGTCTGCCAGCAGCCCTCTACCGCACCAAAGATTGGAACCCACTTCATTTGTCTCCAGGAATCCTTTTCTCTCCCCCCAATCCTTCAAATACTCCCATCAGAACCCAAAATCCCCGTGGTCCAAAGGGGAGAAATGTCAATTCCAGACATCCCAGGAACACAGGGAAGAATACTCAGTGGCGCAACCAGATCTATTCAGAGATGGTACGCCTAGGGAGATCCCTCCAAGGGACTTATCAACATCTGGAGCAAGGCAAAATAGCCCGTCAAGAGCGCCAGATGGAAGAATCCCCATAAATTGTAACACTTCCCCATCATCTAGTCAGAAAATTAGAACACAAAGTTCCCCATGTGTAATAATTAATGACTCCAATAAGTCTACTTGTACTCCTGAACAACATCAACAAATTACCACATTCCAACATGTAGTAAATGCCATGAACAATAGTAACAAAGCTCTATCCAATGACTTACAAGAATTATGCCGTAAAATTATGAGAGCTACAGATGAGCAGGTGAATTCAGAAGATAGTACATTATATCTTATTCAACAGAGGTTGACTGAAATGGATACAAAAATTGATATGTTTCATGTAGAATTGGATGATCATTGTAAAACATTTAGTAAACAACTGTCTAATTCTATGACCAGAATTGATGACTGGGTTGAAGAGCAAGGTAATTCCAACCAAGATCTTGTCCAGAAAGTGGCACAATTGGAATTAAAGATTCAGAATTTACAATCAGATACTACTAATAAAGTAAATTCTCAATTTAGAACCTTTGAAGATGTAGTGAACAGAATTGAGAAACAGTTCACATGTGTTACGTCAGAAATGACCAAAAACAACTCAGATATCATGCACAAGTTGGAAGAACTCCTGACTAGAGATGCCCAACCAAGAAGCAGACATGATACTATTAATGACATTGGAGATGACAGTCAATCTATTCCTCCAGTCATTACAACTCAATTGGCCAATTTAACCCCTTCACCTTTACAGAATACCCAAGTTGAACCAAGCAGGGATCAAACTGCTACGCCAACTCTCAATACTCAACAAATTAGAGTGGCCACATCCACCATTAATAGTTTGGATGAAGACAAGGCCATCCACAAATTAGTATTAGCAGGTCTGCCAAGGACTAATGAGTGGCTAACCTTTTCTGGAGTGGGAGAATATGACCACTTTCAATTTATTGATTGGATTGATAACTTGAAAGAAGATACTAATGCCCCTGATCAAATTATATGCTCAAAATTGAATTCAATTCTTACTGGAGTTGCAAATTCATGGTATAATTCTAGGAAAAAAGAAGTACCTGGCAATAAAAATTGGTTATTCTGGAAAAAGGAAATCATTAATAAATTTAGCACTCCTGAATGGAAGAGAAAAGTGAAAACCAACTTCAGAAGAAGCAGATTTGACATACTGAGTGATGTAGAACCATCTGATTGGGTTACACAACAAGTGAACAGAATTAAAGCCATTGAAAGAGATGTAGACAATGCCTCTATTAATGATAAATTACTTGGACAATTAGATCATAATACTGAGTACATGATGCGTAGAGTTCTACAAAGTGACAGTGATTTAACTGAATTCATCAATCAACTAGAAAGTCTTGTCAATGTTAAAAGAAAGGACAAGAAAGAAAAGTATAAATCTGTCAAGAGAGATAATTATAAAGATTCCAGGAAATCAGACCAGAAGGAAACCAAAGACACTTCTGAGAAAGAAATTACGTGTTATGAATGTGGAAAGAAAGGACATAGATCCAATAAATGTCCCAATAAGAAATCTAGTAAGAAAGTACACTGCATTGAAAACATTGATGATAACTTGGTCCCCATTAATGATGATTCCCAATCTAGTATAGAATCTTTACCAGATGATTCTGATTCTGATTCCATTGATTCTGACTCAGATATTCACAGTACTCATGCCATTGTTTCAAAAGATGAATTGATCATATCTAATATTTCTAAAATGGAAGATAAATTCAGACCTGTAAACATTAAGAAATTACACTTGTCAAATGAGACGCATTCTGGAAAAATACATAAGACTGGTGGTACTAATATCACTAATATAATATGTAACAAGTTTAAACTTAAATGTTTAATTGATGGAGGAGCCTTCTGCTCTATTATTGGTCCCAATTTATTAGATAAGATATTGCCTCAATGGAAGAAAGAATTAATCCCCATTAATTCTGAGAAATTCTCGGTTGTAACAGTAAATTGAAACCACTAGGTATTATCAAATTAGATATTATATTCCCTCATAACAACCAAAGTATTCAGATTACCGCTGAATTAATAGTTATGGAAGATTTTAAAATGAAATATATCATTTTAGGAAATGATTATATCATTAATTATGGAATAGATGTGATAAATTCTAATGGAAGATATTTTACCTTCAATGGCGACTTTATGAACAAGTTTGAACTTGGAATAAGTGACAAAATGAACCTGGAGCAACTTGAATGTAATTCTATCAATAATTCTAACTTTGATAATACAATATTAGAAGCAAAGATTGCTGAGAATTTAGATGATGAGCAATTAAAGGAACTAAAGAACTTGCTACATAAAAAGAAACTTGCATTTGCCCCTGCTGATGAACCCTTTGGAAGCATTAGAGGACATGAAGTAAGAATTAATCTTAATACTACTAGACCTTATCCTCCTGCTTTAAGGAAAGCTGCTTATCCTGCTTCCCCCAGAAGTAGAGAAGCTTTACAGCAGCATGTTACTGAATTAGTAAGAATGAATGTCTTACGCAAAGTGGGAGCAAATGAAAATGTAGAAGTTACTACCCCAGTTATTATTGCTTGGCATAATGGTAAATCAAGAATGGTTGGAGACTTTAGAGGTCTTAATAATTATACCATACCTGACAGATACCCCATGCCCAAAATCAGTGAAGCACTGACTCAGCTAAAAGATGCTAAATTCATAACTTGTATGGATGTACTCAAAGGTTTCCATCAGAATGTAATTCATGAAGACAGTAGATATTTGATGAGAATAATATTACATATGGGAATCTATGAGTACCAAAGAATGCCTTTTGGAATTAAGAATGCCCCCTCTCACTTCCAAAGAATGATGGACATAGAATTCCACAAAGAATTACGTGAAGGCTGGCTTATTATCTACATTGATGACATCATTATTTTTAGTCAAGACTGGAAAGAACATTTGGAAAAACTTTCAATAGTTTTAGACAGAGTTACAAAAATGAATATGAAAATATCCATGAGCAAATGCCAATTTGGTTTTAAGGAATTGAAAGCACTTGGACATATAGTTTCTGGACTTAGTATTGCTATTGACATGAATAAAGTGGCTGCAGTATTGCTTAAGCCCATGCCAACTAATGTCAAAGAATTACAATCATTTTTAGGTTTTGCTAGTTATTACAGGCAACACATTAAAGACTTTGCTAAAATTACTGGACCCCTGTACCAAATTACTAGTCCAAACACTGCATATGAGATGACTTCCCCCAGAGTAGATGCATTTAATAAAATCAGAGAAATGTTAACATCTGCCCCTATATTATTAATGCCTGACCCTCACAAGCCTTACAAATTATATGTAGATGCAAGCATGGAAGGACTTGGAGCTGCTTTACATCAAGTACAAGATTTACAAGACATTCCCAAAGAAGGAGTAATATGTTATATTTCACGCACACTTAAAGACAGTGAAAAGAAATATGGTGCTAGCCAACTAGAATGCTTATGCCTAGTGTGGGCCTTGGACAAATTATATTACTACTTGGATGGTTGTGATTTTGAGGTTATTACTGATTGTAGTGCACTCAAAAGTTTACTCAGTATGAAAACTCCCAACAGACATATGTTAAGATGGCAAATTGCAATCCAAGAATGGAGAGGAAGTATGACTATTGTCCATAGAGCTGGAAATATACATAAAAATGCTGATGGTCTCAGTAGATGGTCTTTAGACAATCTACCAGAAAATCCTGCTTGGGATGGAGAAATAGCGGCAAAAATTATGTGCCTTTTTCCACTAATTAATGATGCAGATAATCCTGCTTATGATGACCCTTCTGAAACCTATGACATTCTTGGACTTCATGTTACTGAAATGAAGGAAGCATTTTGGGATGAAATACGTGAAAGTTATAACCTGGACAAGAATTGCTCCACTCTTAAAGAAATTCTACAAAGTAAACATAAAAACCTGGACTTGATTAATTCTTTAGAAGAACCTTGGTCTACTACCTTTAATGAAAACAGATTTTCACTTCTGGATGGATTGATATATCATAGAACCAAACATACTAGCGTAGTAGTTCTGGCTGAAAAGGAACATATTAATCTTTTTCTCAAAGAATGCCATGATAATATCACAGCAGGACATTTTTCCTTTGACAGAACTATAGAAAGAGTTAAACATATAGCTTGGTGGCCCCATTATAGAAATTCAACCAAAGAATATTGTGAATCTTGTGAGAGATGTCAAAAAGCAAATAAAGCTACTGGAAAAAGATATGGTTTACTACAGGAAATTGAAGAACCCACAGAAAGATGGTCTGTAATTAATATGGATTTTGTTACTGGATTACCTCCAGCTGGAATGAATAACTACAACTCTGTACTAGTAGTAGTTGACAGATTCTCTAAAAGAGCTAAATTCTTGCCATGTCATAAGGAAAATAATGCATTTGACGTAGCACTACTATTTTGGCAAAAGATTATAGCTGATGTAGGATGTCCTAGATATATTATTACAGACAGAGATCCAAAATTTACATCTGAATTCTGGAAAGGTTTATATGATTTATGTGGCACTCAATTGAAGTTCTCTACAGCTTATCATCCTCAAACTGATGGATTAGCTGAAAGAATGATTCAAACTTTGGAAGATATGATTAGAAGATATTGTGCTTATGGTCTAGAATTTAAGGATAAAGATAATTACTCACATGACTGGTGTTCACTATTACCAGCATTAGAATTTGCCTACAATTCCAGCAAACACAGTAGTACTGATATCACGCCTTTTGAATTAGAAAGAGGATGGATACCTTGGTTCCCCAAAGAACTAGTCCTCTCTAAATCAGTAACAATTCACCCCAATGCCACTAATTTCCATCAAATGATGACTAAAACTGCAAATTACGCAGCAGAATGTATTAAGAAATCTTTTGAATATAATAAGAATAGATGGGACAAAACCCATAAGGTTCACCAATTTAAAGTTGGAGATCAAGTTCTTATTTCTACATTTAATTTTACTAATTTAACAGGACCCAAGAAACTCAGGGACTCCTATGTTGGACCTTATACAATTAAAGCTTTACATGGTGCAAATGCAGTAGAAGTTATATTAGCTGGAGAATTAGAAAGGAAACACCCCACATTCCCAGTTAGTCTAATCAAACCATTTATTCCTAATAATGATGATAAATTTCCTCTAAGGAAAGATAACATTAGAGTTGTGATACCTCCAGTAGAGAAAGACCAACTCATTAAAGTTAAGAAAGTTATACAACATAGAAAAATTAGAAAGAATAATGAAGATGTTAAACAGTACTTAGTCAGATATAGTGGATCCAAAGAGGATGAATGGCTTACAGCTGGTCAGATCCCTGATTCAGAAAGAATTCTGAGACAATACAGAGTTGACAAAAGAAACCATTAAAAATTTTTAGTCAACCCTTTTTTAGAGGGAGGAAGTGTCAGCCACTGAGTACATATCACAGTACCTGACATGTACCACGTAACTGCAAAGATTATTAATTATTATTATCTCTAATAATAATTACTATTCTTATTATTATTATTATACATTCTTTATTATTATTAAATTACTATTATTATTAAAGTACATTAATTACAATAATTAATATAAATACTTTAATAATATATTCATTAATAACTCATGAATAATTCTGGTTAAGCTATGTACTCCTGTTATACAAGATACATAACTTGTAGGCCTTTGCCCCCCTGTCACGTGAAATATCCAGAGTAACAGATATCACTCTTTCCCCTCTGATTACGCCCACATTCCTTAACATTGGAATATTTCACGCATAAGATATGTAATTTAATATCTTATTAATAAAAGAACTCATTAATATTATAATAATTAATACTTATAAGATGTACCAATAATAAATGACATCATTACAAGTTAATAACTTTATTAATATTAATAACAGATCAATTAATACAAATGTCATGATGTGATCCCATCCCACTAAGGACTACTGATCAAAGATGTGTCCCATAACACAGCCTTAGTAGAAATCACATCATAAACAATTAACAGATCCTCCCAAAAGGATCTGTCTTGCCCCTGAAGTTCCACAGTACCTCCCAGGTCATGGAAGCGCTCACAGTTCCCCCTTGAGGAGCTCTTACAATATATAAACAGACTGTAAACAGTTGTTTATCCCCAAGAGAATATTTAGAACACCACAGCACAGTACATACCTTAGAGTTATTTACCTTGCTTAGTTCCCCATTCTCCAACAATCTCCCAATTCTGGATAATCTATAGTTTAATACTGTTATTACCTCAAGAATTGGCCACAACCTACCTTCAATAAGGTAGTCACCACGAACCCAAGTGAGTACCTCCTTGGATGCCTATTAATACTTTGTATTGATTTGGATGCGCCTAATTAGAGCAATTAGAGCAAGCCTCTCAGACAAGACTTACTGATTGAGGAAGTACCTTTTTACAGGACTTAAACCATTACCCAAACCACTTTTAATCATCAACCTACCTTAGTTACAACCCTTAACCACGGTTAGTTCCACACCCAGGCTGACAGTACATGTGATATTTAATCAATACATTTTGACATATAATTAAAACCTTTGATCAAAACATCTAACAAACCTTGTCAGAGGTTCAGAAGCGCCTCAAGATTCCAGCAAAAGAGCTTAGAGAGGCTGTACCAATAGTAGACAGCCTGTACATATGGAAATTTGATTAAACAACTACATACATTTATATTAAATCTTAAACCCTTCCTTTTACTTTTTCCCATAGCCAAAAATACATCCTGTGTTTCGCCATCAGGGCTCCAGAAAGGCATTTAAGGAGCCCTTGTTCCCCCTGTATTTTGCCTCCCCATGCTTTTACATATATACTGCAACCTTTGCCCACTTACATAGCTTTACAATTGTTATTCTTCCCGCTAAGGTCCTAGTATCTGTCTCTTAGCCCCTTCTTACTCCCCTGAAATTTCCCAGTGTCCACCCAGCTCTTCCAACACCCTTTCCAAGCGCTTACAACTGCCCAATTTCCCCCTGGAAGAACCCCAAGTCTGTAAAGGTAATTTATTACTAGTAAGTAGATAAACCTTTCTCTTGAGATTCTCCCCCCATCTTTTATCTGGGATTTAAAACACCCCTGTTTACAGGCCCCAGTGTGTTCAGGTACCTAAATCCTCTGCTTGCAAGATACCTTTGAGGGATTAACCACCCCTGATTCATCAGGCCCCTCATAATTTTAATTATATTAAATTTATTTAATATAATTAATTATCTTTTACCCCTCTACCTCATATCCTTATTGGTATTACCTTTTATAAATCCTCCCAGAGCTTTATATTGCTCTTTCTCTTGTATTTTGCACCTTGGGAAGCTAGAAGGATTACTCCTTGGCATCACAGAGGCTGACAATAAGGGGATCTCCTTAATATTGGAGGAACAGGTTTTTGAATAGTCAACTGAATTTTAACTTCATGCCCTTTTATTGCTCCAAAGTCATCTTTGGGAGTATTGAAGGCACCAATATTCATGTACAAAGTATTGTACAACTGTGTAACTTGATCACTTGACAGTTTCTAAACACATGAATTTCCTCTTTTATTTGGTTTTTAAAAGAAATAATATTATTAAAGGAAGAGGAACTTCTAGTATCATAATGATACTGTACGGTACTTTTTCCAACAGTAACATAACTGGAATGTGAATTTATCAGATTAATTTTATAAGCATACAAATAATTATTACCAATTGTGAAATATTGGGCTTTAATATCCTCCATAACCATGAAAGTCATGTTCATTGTCACTGTACCAAGTGTGAGATCATAATTAATTTTTCCTATGTAACTAAGTTTTTGGTTACAACTTTTATAAGTTTTATTGTCAGGACTAATCAGTTTAGATTTATAATCTTTGTCTATTTGAGACAAGTATCTAGTACCAACACAAGATACATAAGAACCTGAATCAAGTAAAGTGTTTATAAGAATGTAGTTTAATTTCATTCTCATAACACTACTCTTGCCTTTGCTTTCTTCTATATGAAATATGTTACTAACAACATTCTGAGACTCTTCTTCAAGTTCAGAGTCTCCATAAATTTCTGGATCTTCTGATTCTTCAGAATCTTCATTTTCAGATATATTGTTCACAACTTTTTTTCTTCTGCAATCTTTAGCTGCATTCCCTTTAATATTACAATTTGTACATTTAACATCAGAATAAGTCTTAGTTTTATCTGATGTAACAGGAGGATAAGCAACAAAAGGTTTGTTCTGGTACTTTGATCTTTTACCTAGATGAGTCTGATCAACTATCTCTTGTAAAACATTTATAAATGTGCTAATATCAGCTTGAGTAGTGTCTAATGCACATTTAACGGCATAAGAAACTTCTCCATCACACAAATCTAACAGTTTAATATTTATTTGTTCAATATTTAAGTAAGTTTCAATGGATTTAATCCTTCTGTATTGTTTGGTAACCCAAGAAGATACAGAAGGATTGTTAGCATCAAATCTTGAAGTATAAAAGGCTTTTTTTACCCTTCTTCTCCAAGTAGCATTACCAAACTTCTGTTCAATTTGTTGTTTCCACCATTCCCATGATTGAAGGCCAAATTGGTTTTTAATACCTTTATACCATTGGTTGGCAGAGTTTTTAAGAAACAGATTTAATCTAGAGATGATAATTCTATCATGTAGATCTATATCAGATTTTAAAGTATCAATTCATTCAATGAATTCTGTATGATCATATTCTCCTTCACCTGAAAAGGTAGGCCAATCAGATGTTTTTGGAATTGAAGCCAACATTTTTTCCCTTACTTCTTTATCTAAATCTATTAGATGTGTATCAGCTTGATGATTATGTAAATTATTTGAGGTTTGTACTTTAACATAAGAATTTATATTTTGATTTAAAGTTTTATCTTCAACAGAATTTAAAGGATCAGAGTCTTCAACAAGTAATGGTTTACCATCTTTATTCAAAGGAGGAACAGAATGATTTAATTGAAGTGATTGTAAATTCTTATGAATTAAAGCTTGGTTAATTTTTCATTTCTGATATATCAGAGATAATTTTATCCATTTTCTGCCCAATTGTTTTAATTTCTTTCCCTTTAAAGCTCAAAGCTTCAACTTCATTTTCAAGTTTATCTGTATAAAGTCTCAAATGATCATTAAGGGGCTCAACATCTTTCAAGAAATACTTCTGTATTTCAATAGTAATGTCACTACACATGTCTAAAATGTTGGACTGATTTGTACAAACTTCTTCAATAAAATGAGACTGAGCTATAATTTTATCCTTGGTTTGGAGGTTATTTTTATCTACAATTGATTCAGTTTTAAGAAACATATCTGATAGAGTATTTAAAAAAAATTCTCTAGTTACAATCTCTTCTGAATCTATTGATTGCCTTTGTTGTTGTTGTCTTGAGCTCTCTGGTCTTGACGACAGTGGTTGATAAACTGGTATGTCCCTTGGATTTGACGGGCCAGACGGAACATCTCTCCGTAGACTGGGTTCTGATATTCTCTTCTGGACATATGGCGCTGCGTGTTGCGGCGCTGCAGACTGGCTTGAGCTTGGTTGGACTGTTGGCGGCGGTTTTGCACTGGAGGCGCTGGTGGCGCTGGTGGCGCTGGTGGCGCTGGGTGCTGCGGTTGCGGCACCGGTACCGGTTCTCTGACTGTTTAAACGCGATGCTCCGTGTTGGGAGTGTTGGGCGCCGTGGCCTGTTGACTGCTTGAGGCTGCGGAGGCCTGGCTCTGACGGAGCAATTTCCTGATGGTGAAGGGATTCCATCCCTCCGTCAAAACCAGCGTCTTGGGGCTCCCCAACATCTTCTTCAGGCTGCGATGAGTAGCTAACGCTTGGGTCAAGAAGAGATCCTTAATCTCTGTCTCCTCCAACAAAGCTTCCTGGAAGCCTCAAAAGTTTGCTCAATGCTGGTCCAGGATTACTCTGGCCGCTGGATTGAGGCTTGCGTGTACTGTGAGCGAGGGGAGGAAATTCAGCTATTTTTCCGGCTAAGTGGTTACTTACGCGGGAAGAAGTAATTGAATTTTGTCCCGCTCCGCTATCTGGGCTGGGGTCCCTGTGGGTAGACATATTAACAAAAATTCATAAGTAAGAATATCTATTTTATATTTTTCCGCTTGAAAAAAAAGAAAAAAAAATCAATTCATGTGGGGTGATTGGAGTCCACGTGTCAGCAGTGACCAATCTAGCCTCTCCAGGTGGAGGGGAGCTTTGAACCTGAATAGGACCGGCTTCTGGGATAACTGTATCCTTGTTTTGAGGTGCAGCGTTGACTCTATTCTCGTCGTTGGGCAAGCAAGATCGGCGGTTAGAGGTACGACCGCGGGGGACGAAGGCGTGTGACACTACAGACAGGATAAATATCAGTTTAAAGGACTGAAGAAGAAGAATTTATTGAATATTTCTGGTCTTACTTTTGTTGAGAGCTGAAAGAGATGTGATTTTTCAAAACAAATGTTGAATTTTGAATGATTCTAACAATAAGAATCCGCTTTTGAGAGTGTATTTTTGAGTTTTTCTGTAAAAAAAAAAACCGGAATAAAGGCAAATGTTAGTCTAATAATTTTATCAAAAAATATTTCGAATAAAGATAAAAGTTCAATCAGAAAAAAATTTCAATAGAAATTTTTGATTTTTTTTTTTTTTAAAAATAAATAAATAAATTAATTAATAAATTAATTTATATGAGGCCAAAATAATTTAAGGCCACTGTTGGGACACCAAATTTCAACTTGCTGTACTCTACTGCACTTATTGTGGCGTTTACAGTAAGGAATAAAAAAAGATCTTACAGTTAAAAGTGTAATAAAGAATATAAATATAACAATATTTACTTTAAGTGTTATAATAACACCAAGTAACACAAAAGTAACAGGTTATGACCCTTCTACCAGAATTCTGTTGAGGGAATAATACCTCATAAGGGCTCACCAGACTAAGACACGGTTCTTCCAATCAAATTAAAGAGTATTTAATTTATTGGGGGGGGGGGGGTTTGTTGAGGAATTTTAACTAATGGATAGTATATAAAGGATAAAGGCCAGTCCTCCTTACTTACAGGAGAATGTGAGCGCCTTTTTAGCTTTTAATAACTTATCTAAGTGTATGTGAAAATTGATGGGGGAGGTTATCTTCATTTTAGTGAAGAAAACCTCCTCTTAAATAATAAAATAATTATTATTTCACATGCTTGTTGGAAGCAGTGATCAGGGTAACATCACCAGGGGGAAATGATCACCCTTTTCGTGATCTGATGTGAAAAATGGTTTCATTACTATGTAGAATGACCCCATAATTATTTCGCAATAAATTACTTAGTGGGAAATAATTATTTCAGAAATAAATAATTGTTTCACTATGTAATACTTGTGAAGAAATTTTCTAGGGACCAGAGCTTGAAAGTGCGCTTGCCCTGAGTGGTCACTGATGTAAAATCACCTGTGCTTATGTATATAATACATACTACATAAGTTATGTCAGTAAATACATATGTAATCTTATAGTATATATTACTATGGGCTATGATGGGATTTGCCAGGATTAAATGTCCTTTGATTTTTTGATAAGAAATAAATATAATTTGACTAATTTTATTAGTATATTTTACATGAGGTCATGAGTGTGGCTTGAACACAGATCCTTATGTATCAGCCAGATATTTCTAAGCTTGTTCTTAACTGTTAGACTATTATACCAATTGTTGAAACAGTAATAGGGGGTATCAAATATGACCAAATCCACAATTAAAACCAGTGAATTAGGTTTGTCAACAAAATTTCACTTTTGAGAATTCTGAACCATTTTATATAGATATCCATGGTTTGTAAAAATGGTGGATTTTCAAAACCAGTTGATTAGATAATGGTGGAATTGGTCATATTTGATACCCCCCAATATAAACACATACAATATAAATGATGTAATTTATTTAAATATTTGAATACTAGTGACAGACAATATTATTAATGTAAATACAAGCTACACTAAGGATTATTCAGAGTAACAACGACCACAAACTAGAGGAAGCACACAACGTAAGAACAGTATGTATTTGTATAAATTAACAATCTTCAAAAGACTATAAACAGCATGCTATTTATGTCAAGTGTTGTTTAATGTTTTGTTTATGTTTTATGTATTACAAGGATAATTTCATAGTTTATTTAATTTATTACCCTTTATTTTAATGACATGATCTACTTACCAGAATACTCTAATATTACATATGGTAAATACCTATTAGGGGGTATCAAATATGACCAAATCCACAATTACCTAATCAACGGGTTTCACCAAATCCACAATTATGAAACCAGTGGATAAAAGTTCCAAATAATGCCATTATTTGCACTAGACGTGTCAAGTATCAACAACAAAAACACCAATTATAATTACAAAAACCACGATCCTCCACAATTCAACCAATCACAACCAGGATCCAAACTTGCAATATACAACCCCAATACAATCAATAATCCTCCACGATTCAACCTTAACCAACAATAAATTGTTGCCAATACAACTCCACCCAGTCACAAACCCAAACTTGTTCTTCAGTTTTCCTCAAAATTTGGTAAGTTTAGTCGATTATAAACTTTCTTGCAGAAAAAACATTAATCAATCATTCCCTGATCCCAGAACGATGCCTATCAAAAAAACAAATAAATTCATCACCGGAAAAGGAAAAGTGATACCGAAGACGTCAGCAAGCAGGAAGAAACCCATGAAGAAGCAAGCACAACATGTCTCTGACAATGATACAACCGGAAAAACTTCTTCTCACCTAAAGAAGGACGACTTCCTCATAATCATCGACTGGCTCAAAATCCAAAAGAATTACGATTTGTGCATTGGAACTGGTAAGGCACCGGCGGTTGGAAGGCCAGCAAAACAGAAGATTAACAGATTCGAGCTTATGGCAATCAATCTGAGAAATCAATCCCCTTCACAAATCAATCTAACGGCCAGGCAGATGAAAGATCGTTTTAACAGCTACAAGGACAAGTACAAGAAAACACATACCCAATCCCTCTCCACTGGCTTTGGACTCACCGATGAAGACCTATCGGCAGGAATTATCACCATTGACGAGAAGCTTGACAAACTGTGTCCACATTTCCATGCTATGCATCAGCTGATGGGTAAGAAACCGTTTGTGACGCCCTTGTACAAAGTCGATGCTCAAAACGGTGATGAGAGCTCTGACTCTTCTGGTCCCGAGGCCAACAACTTGGACAAAAATGTTGATAAAGATGACTCAGATAATGTATCTGTGGATTCCAATAACTCTAGGGCTCCATTTGTAAGATCAATCAGTTGTTTCATTGTCTTTTTTGATAATTGCTAATATATTCAATATTGTTTATACGTGATGAATTAGTCAGCAATCTTGGAACCTTTAGAAACAAATGAGAATAGGTCTGAAGGAGGCAGGGACGGTGAAGAGGTGTGTTTGAATTTCTTTTTATCACTTATGCCATTTCTTCTTCAAACAATTGACCTTGCCACTAAATAATTTAGGAAAGAGTTGGACCGGCCAGTGTTTGTGACAATCCGTCAGATGAAAATGAAGCGGCAATCCTGGTTTGTTATTGGATCAATTAATCACTGTTGTTCGATTGATTAGCTAAAGCCTCATTTCTTCCCATTTTTGACATTAGCAAGGAAAGGAAGCAAGTATTCGTCCACTGGAAAGGTTAAATCATCTAAGCGCTATCGAAGGGCTGTGGATTCCCTCACTGCTGAAGAAAGCGCCCTTGACACAAGTGATTCAGAGGATTACTGTCCATCTGATGCTCAAGAAGATACTCAGTCACCCTGCAAGAAGAAGAAAAACAAATCATGCACCACTTTGACACCTAACAACGCTGCATTGGATTCTCCTGCAAATTCAAATAAGCCGTTGCCAACTCAAACACCCAAGGAAAAGCTAAGGGCATCCAACAGTTCCAATATCAATCCTAAGAGCCGATCAACCTCAGGGCCCAACACCCCCAATCCTTTTTCTCAATATGAAGAGTATGCGTTGAAGAGGGATGAAGGCCAGTTGGAGATGTAATCCTTGTTCCAATTTTATTTAACTGACATGCTTCTTCAACTTATTCTTTATTAGGAAAGTCACAAGTGGCTTGAGACACGGTCCGTTTTGAGATGTTGAAGTTTGAACGACAGGTCAACAACGATAGTAAGGGGGTCGAGTTGGAGGAAAAGAAATTCAACCACTCAATTGAACTTGAGGAGAAGAAGTGGGATCATGGAATTAAATTAGAGGAAAAGAAGTGGGAACATGGAATAAAATTAGACAAGAGGAAATTAGACTGGGAAAGGGAGGAGAAGGATAAGGACCAAAGGTTTGAGATGGCCAAGATGGAACGTTTGGCTTGTCAGGAGCACATCGGTAAGAAGTATGACCTGGTGACTCAGTGTGTGGCTCATGGGAAGAGTACAGAAGAGATTGAACGCTTGGCAAATTTATTCAAATAGTCCACCTTTTTTGGCGTTGTTTGCACCCAGCAAATCATTTGAAACATTGCATGTTACACATTAGAAAGAAAATCAAAAAAGCAAACTATTGATTATATTTTAAAGAGTTATCTAAAATAGCATCCATATCTCTAATAGTCCAGTTGCTTTTATGTGGATGATTAATATAGTGACCATCTCTAATAAGTTGAATGGCTTTTTGGGTTTTCTTGGGCAGTTGGCAAGATAACCCCATTGATGTATGTGAAGAGTTGGGAGCAGTTTTTGAGGGAAGAGTCAGGTGAGAATAAGCAGTGGCTTTCCATGCACACTCAACTATACCATCAAATCCTGCAAAGTTGATGCCACAAGAATCGTCTGGAAAGATAAATTCACCTCCAGTGACTTGAAGATTATTCTCAACTAGCTTCCCAGTGTGTTTCTCAATGGGAATCCATAGGACAAAGCTGAAGGGTGAAGCATCTGTGTCTTGGTGTGGTGTGTTTGCAAACTGGCCAAGGGTAAACGACAGGTGTGAGGTGAATCCTTTGCGGTGGGCTGAATATTGGGGAGCTAGTCCAGGGGCTTTGAGTCGAATGTGTTGTTTCTGGACCTCACGGAATAGAGGTTTGGATACAGATTGGAAGCACCGGCCAAGAAACTTATCAATTTTTGGAACATCCTTTTGAAGTGCTTCATAACCGTGTCGATCTGTAGCAACTTTGGTAGAAATGCCTGTTATACCAATTTGGGATTGTGCCTCGTAACCTTTTTGCCATCCCAGACTGTACATTTCACCCGAGTATGCTGGTCCATTGGATTTATTGGAATTTTGGAATTTGGCCTGCTGGATGAGATGTTGGCTGAGATTTTGGTATTGTTCTTTGAGTTTTGCATCCATGGTTGAGAATGGTCGGAACTTTACCACAGCAATAACATTCTTACAAGCTCCATCGGCCCAGCAGATAAAGGACTTGTTGAAGAATTGGATGTCGGCATTTGGATTAGGAATTGAGATGTGGACTGGAAGATGGGACTGGCCAGCAAGATGTACATTGGCCCTTTGACGGCGATGAGATAGAGTGGTGGCTTTGTACTTTTTCTGCTTCCTTTGATTTTTACTGAGATGTGATTGCGGAGCCAGACAAGAACCTTCTGCTTCATTGAACCCTTTGCTTCCACGTATATCTTATTCTCGATAGTGATCACATTGGCAATAGATTTGAAAAATTATGCAACACTTTGATTCCATCTGAGACATGTTAGGAGGCACGTTGGGATTGGGATTGGAGTGTTCGTTGCATGTAGGTGGGCGAGGTTGACGGCTGAGTTTGACTTTCTTCAAGGAGAAATTGGATGATTCTGAGTCCTTGTCACTACTTTCATTGTCGGTAGAGCCAGCGTCTGAGGAGGGGCTGTCTGAATCCAAATTGTACGTCGAAACAGAAGGTGACGGCGGCTCCTTGTGGTGAGAATCATCCCCTCCTTGCTCCTCACTAATGTGCTGTGACTGTTCTAGATCAAGAGGAATAGCACACCACCAATGGACGTTACAGTTCGTACTTGATCTTTGAACAGTCAGCGGCACATCAGCTTGGATTGGGGAGGGGCTGGGCAAGGGTACTTGTGGTTGGTTGGGTTCAGCGGCCAAAGATTCCTGGTGTTTGATCCAATTAATGGTTGTGAGGCGTGGTTTCTTGCTGAGGTTTGGAAAAGGTTGAGTAGATTTGAGGCACCTAAACAGGAGCCAAAAAAAATGCAAAAGAAAAAATAAAATGATTAGTACCTGGTCACTGACATGAACTTGAAAGATGAGGGCAAACTTCTTGTCAAGTGAAAACTGGTGTTCAGACAAGGGAAAATGAGATTGTTCTCAGCACCATGGGTGACTCCAAAGTCATCCTTTGTGCTGAGAACAATACTACCTGGACGGTTTGCAGGCTTGGAAACGTCCTGACAATTCATCTGGCCGATTTCAGGTGAGGGGGGTCTGGTGCTGAGAATGATCCCCTCATGACAGATTGCAGGCTTGAAATCCTCCTGACGAGACAGACAAAGATGGTCTAGTGCATCACCATCAACATCGGCAAGTTCGACCGAGTACTTGGTTGGAGCGCGCTGGACGGAGGTGGAGAAGATGCTAGCCATCTTGAGCACGTCTGGGGAGGAGTCAATAAGGTGGGGAGAGCTACTCTCTTGAGAGGAAGGCTGGGCAATCTTGGTGTCTTGCTCCTGCTTGGCTGAGCTGTCCGCCTCAATACACACGGAGTGTAACTCGGCACCAGTTGCATTAGGGCATAGATCTGTTGGTCGCTTAAGGAAGGTAATACATTCGGATTGACGCTTCCATTCACGACAGGCTGGTTGTCTAAATAGATTGAGGAAGTTGTAGCAGTACGTTGTACCTACTATGCGGGCCTTGAATCACTTAGGTTGGAGCCTTTCGTTTGTTGGGTAAGGGCGATTGACAGGCTGAAGGTGGTAAGCACCGACCGGCCCTATGGAATTGAAGATAGTTTGGCCTTGCTCAGTCGTCACTTCCTTGTACGCTTCGACTTTCACGACAAAACCGGACACGTTATCAATCATGACATGGATTGCTTGAGGGGAACCCCTTTCATCTTCAATGACCAGACGGACTTCAGCAGCCGTTACACGCAACCTCCACAAGCGTTGAACCTGTTACACAGAAAATATGGAAGGGGTGTTAGTCGACGAACCCAGATACAAACAGGCGCGCCAAACGGACTGAAATGACGCCCAAGGAACCCAGCCAAGGCTGCTTGCAGTTCATCAAAACCGATCTGGGTTCCATCGGTTTTGATGAACTTGACATGATTGACATCTACGCCCCTTCTCCTTGCGGAAACGAGTTCTAAAGCATCGAGGGCATTATTCAACAGCCTTTTGGCTTTGGCAACCAGATAATCGGCCACTTTGATCAAGCCTTTGATGCGTCCGGGCTGAACGCTACAGACCGATCTCAAATGGTTAGTGTATCCAAACGTCACCTACATTTTTTCCCTTCATCCAAAAACAACCGAGGAAAGAAATGCTGGAAACTGACATGGTTCTCACAGTGAATCTTGAATCGGCCGGGTTTTCTTTGCCTTTGGCGTAGTAAATGTGAATCTGCCTCTTCTCTTTGGGGCAAGGAGTAACGAGGAAGTTAGACAATCTAGAAAAATCCAATTGGAATGCCAGAGCGGGCTCGATGTCTCTGATGGCAAGGACTTCTTTGGGATTCATCGTGCAACAGAGTTGTTGGGCGTTGATAAACGCAGGCCAAGCGCGCACGCCAACGCCAGCCCGCACGCCATTTTTTTTTGGCGTGCGGGGCCTACACGCCCTTTTTTTTTGGCGTGTAGGCCCCGCACGCCAAAAAAAAAGGGCGTGTGAGACCCACACGCCAAAAATGGCGTGCGGTTCCCACACGCCTTTCATTTTTGGCGTGTGGGCCCCGCACGCCAAAGAAAATTGGCGTGTGGGACCCGCACGCCAATTGTTTGGTGTGCGCTCCCACATGCCAAACGATTGGCGTGTGGGAGCGCACGCCAAACAATTGGCGTGCGGGTACCACACGCCAATTGTTTGGCGTGTGGGGGGATATCGCAATATCCCCATACACATAATACATACATGCGATATCCCCATACACATAATACATACATGTATTATGTGTATGGGGATATCGCATGCGATATCCCCTCGCTCACGTAATCGAATGGTAGGGACCATTTGATTACGTGAGCGAGCCCGCCGAGTCTGATTCCTTTCAGGAATCAGACCGTCGGTCTGGTTGTTTTCAACCAGAACGACCACGAATTTGAGACACCACCGGGCGTTGATAGACGCACGCAAGCGCGCACGCCAACGCCAGCCCGCACGCCATTTTTTTTTGGCGTGCGGGCCCCACACGCCCTTTTTTTTGGCGTGTAGGGTCTACACGCCAAAAAAAAAGGGCGTGTGAGACCCACACGCCAAAAATGGCGTGCGGTTCCCACACGCCTTTTCTTTTTGGCGTGTGGGCCCCGCACGCCAACGAAAATTGGCGTGTGGGAACCGCACGCCAATTGTTTGGCGTGCGGGGCCCACACGCTCACGTCATCGAATGGCCCCTGCCATTCGATTACGTGAGCGGGGGTATGGGATATACACACCCCCCGCTCACGTAATCGAATGGCAGGGGCCATTCGATTACGTGAGCGAGCCCGAGTCTGTTTCCGGACTGGGGCTCGCTCATGGTCCTGGTTTTTTCAACCAGAACCACAACAAACCCCGCTCTCCGACTCAATCAACCAAAGCGGTGAGTCTGAAAATCCGAAAAAAAAAAAAAAAAAAAAAAAAAAAAATCAAAAAAAAAAAAAAAAAAAAAAAAAAAAAAAAAAAAAAATCAAAAAATGAGAAATAAAAAATGAGGAAAAAACCCCAAAAAAACCAAAAAAAGGGTTTTTTTGGGGTTGAATTTTGTGGAAAAGCCCACAGGCCCAGGGCTCCAACACCCAACTGGCCCAAAGACAGGGCCCAATGGCCGTAAGAAGGGGCCCGCCTCTGCCCATCACCTCCCATGGGCCCACAGGCCCACTTTGATGCTCCAAAGGGGCAATAAAACATTCAAAGGGGCCATTCAAACCCCCAGGCAGCTCAAAGGGCCCCGTATAAGCCCCAGACGCACACCATCCCCCCCAAAAGTGGCCCATCTCAAACACATCTCTTCCTATTTCCATTTTTGTCACCGTAATATAGTATTATGTGTATGGGGATATTGCATGCGATATCCCCTCGCTCACGTAATCGAATGGTAGGGACCATTCGATTACGTGAGCGAGCCCGCCGAGTCTGATTCCTTTCAGGAATCAGACCGTCGGTCTGGTTGTTTTCAACCAGAACGACCACGAATTCGAGACACCACCACCCAAAAAAAAATGTAAGTAACAAAAAAAAAAAAAAAAAAAAAAAAAAAAAAAAAAAAAAAATCAAAAAATGAGAAATAAAACATGAGGAAAAAACCCAAAAAACCAAAAAAAAGGGTTTTTTTGGGGTTGAATTTTGTGGAAAAGCCCACAGGCCCAGGGCTCCAACACCCAACTGGCCCAAAGACAGGGCCCAATGGCCGTAAGAAGGGGCCCGCCTCTGCCCATCACCTCCCATGGGCCCACAGGCCCACTTTGATGCTCCAAAGGGGCAATAAAACATTCAAAGGGGCCATTCAAACCCCCCAGGCAGCTAAAAGGGCCCCGTATAAGCCCCCAACGCACACCATCCCCCCCAAAAGTGGCCCAATGGGCCCATCTCAAACACAATCAATCCCCACATCTCTTCCAATTTTTTCTTTCAATTTTTTTTTACCATAGATATTGTAACACGTGCTGACATACTCTCCCATTCAAATGCTAACAGATTCCGCACAAATCACCAATTTGACTTCAACAATCAACAATGTCTTCACATCAGACAAGTGAACTAGGACGTGAGATTCATTCCTTTATTTTGTGTATAATATAAGTCCCTGGCTCACTCCCACCCACCCTCCCACCATTACACAGGTTTGGATCTCTGGGAAAAATGCACAGAGCTGGCGCGGCACCCTGCGTTGAAACCAGATGAACGTGAAAACCTGGAGAATTGGGCCTCTAAAATAAAGGCTGAATACGAGCAGTCAGACGATGAGAATGAGCAGGTCTCCAGAACCCCGGCCCCGGCTAGAAACACCTTAGGCGCCACTAGGCCTGCTCCACCACAGTCACACCCACGCCCTGAATTTGCAACCGACTCAATGGCATACTTATATGCACACACTCCTGATCACCTACCTCCTGCAACCAACCCAATCCCCACGCTCAATCAATTTGCAAACCAAATCAACAAGGATGTTCAATATGGCCAGCCCAACACAACAAACCCAGCTGATGGATCCCCACGTCGAAGCGGAGAGATGCGGACAGATGTCAAAGGCCACAAGACAACCCTCAACACCTTTGGCCAGTCTTTCCTTCAAGGCGTACAAAGGGACCAAGCACTCATTGGCCAGAAGTCCTCCAAAGCCCCCAATGCGGACGGGAGACGAGAAATTAACAATCCAGCCATCCGGGACAGCTCTGAAGACCCTGACGCAGAGGGTGAAACAGATGACTCTGAAGATGGTGCAGAAGACCAGCAAGTCCTCCAACAATTCCTTCATGGACGTCCCAAACCTACCTTCCACCAGGAGCCAGTCCATGAACCGGTGGCCACAACAAACCCGATATCGCTATGACATGGTACGAATTGAAGATCCTACGGTTGAAGACCCGACGAGCAAAAAGGGCGCCTGGACAACTCTGCTTCTTCTTCTAAAAATACAGGCCCCATGTATAATTTCTTCACCCCTCATCCCACCTCTCACGAATTCATCACTGCGCAATCACTGCAAGGCCTCAGAATTCCACGGAACCCCCCTGTTGCTGGGCCATCAACAGTCAAGCCACCTACCCAAAGACCACCGGGCGAATCAATTCCTCCTCCCCCGGTCCTGACGCCTCCTGGTAAGTCACTCCCCATGCTTATGCACACCCATCTTGTAATTAACATCCCTCCTTTGCGCACAGCTATGGGTCTATTTATCCCTGGCCCAATGCTTCCAAAAGCATTGGCAGATGATTTGAATGAAAATTTGGCGGGTGGAATTGCGTGGTCACACCGTTCAGCCGAGAAAATGATTCAAAACATAGCATTCATCCTCACACACCTTCGCTCAATGGTCACACCACATCCAACGATGCCACAGGAGTTCAGCCGAGTCGTTTGGAGGGAAGTGGATACACTTCTGAAGGCATGCAAATCTGGTAAATACTCACTTTTTTTCTCACTTGTTCATACATCACAAAGGCTGATATTTGTGTGGTATGCAGAGAGAATTCTTAACCCCACTCAACCTGGTGCTCTCTCTCTGATAACTCCTGAAGTTGTCAACATGGCACAGCTCGAGGCTTCCCAGGAGAACCGGAAGGCGCCGCCTTCCAAACGTGTCCAGACCCACACACTTGCGGCGAATCTGGCCTCATACTTTTCTCCAAGTGACCACGCTTATCTCCGGCTTAAAAGTGCTTTGCAAGACTGCTGGGCCCTTCGACACATGGAGCAACAGGGCAGTGAATGGCAGCCTCTCCCCCTGGACGAATCTTTGGTGCATACTGCCCATCTTGCATTCCAACGAACTTATGAAAACCTTGGAAGTCACGCAAAGGATGGATCAAGCCCCCAACCAAACACCTCCGGTCTCAAGGTCCTTGGTCTATACTTCACGGGGGCTATGTCAGCCTTGTGTTACATCTGCGGTCTCCAGGCACCAACAAGACCAAAGTATAAAAAGCTTGATGAGTGGTCAACATTAAACATGCGGGAGCAAATGCGGATGCTTGCTGGTCTCCTGGTTTTTGGTCCAACAACCGCCTTTGTCACTAACAAATACGGGTCCAACCGTCTGACTAATTCAAATGCTTTGGCCTTATTGGAATTTGGCGCCAATGTTCTGAAACATAAGTTCAATAGTGGTAATACTTCTGTGATGCCTCACGGGACTTTGGATAACCTCCGATTATACTTTCTCAACTTTTTGTGCTCCATGGGATTTAACCGGATTGGTCATGATGGTTTGCCAATGGTTGATTGGAAAAAAACCCATGAAGAGTTTCACAAATGTTTTTCTATTCAAAACCTCCAAATTTTGTTTTCCCAAGATATAGAAATAGCTGTAGCCAACTACCACTTCTGATATATGTACCGGGTGTTGTTTTTTCTTTGGTTTCCCTTTTATTTCTCATTCACATGCCCTTGAGTTGTAATTTCCACCACTGTATTGCTCATCCACTTGAATGAAACATAAGACTTAAGTGTTTTTTGAAATATAACCCAAACAGAGTATTATTAATAGGCATCCAAGGAGTACTCATGTGGGTTTGTGGTTTCTACCTTATTGAAGGTAGGTTGTGGCCAATTCTTGATGATATATCAGCATTAAACTATAGATTATCCAGAATTGGGCTATTGGGATTCCTTAGTGGTATCATAATTATTATAGGGCAGTAAGGAACAAACCCGGTTTTTCCGCGTTTACACACAGTTTTACGCAGCGGCAACCTCAAATTTGCTGCGCAGCACACCCGGTTTTCCGCTTTTAAACCCTTTTTTTTATTTTTTTTTTGCGGGCGGATTTTGATTTTTTTTCAACATTTGAAAAATGTTTAATATACTTCCAGGGGTGTAGAAATTTATGGTAATTTTTATTTCCCAAAAAAACAATGTCTTCTATTTTTTTTTGCCCATAACATATCAGTTCAGGAATGTAATTCAGGCGTATATTCACCATTTGTAAGCATTTTCTAGCTGTTATCAGTAGTGTTGATAACAATTTCTCTTTCTTATACGTATTATTTGTGTGCTAATAAATTATTAACTTGCAATTATGTCTCTTGCTTTGTATTTTGTTTATTTATTTTATTCATTTCATTTATTCTAGGGCATTAATAAAAAAACCCAGTTTTTCCGCATTTACACCCAGTTTTCCGCATTTACACCCGGTTGTTGGTTATTTAATAAACAACATGTAACACTCCAAAGCATCATGCAATGTACCATACCTCTGTGTATAATTGTATTTCCATTTCTTTGTCATGAAATCTGATAAGAAGTCAATTTTATAATCAGTATTTGTTTCCAATGAATTCTTCACCCTCTAAAGTGTATGAATCCATTTAAAAACTCCCTGAATATCTTGAAAGACAGATGTGAAGGTGTTTGGAAATAGATTGAGTCCAAAAATCATCAAAATCCAACCAGTGATTTAAAAAAAAAAACTGTTATTCACATTAAATTCTACACCCCTTAAAGTGCTTAGAAAAAGTTTAAAAAATGTGAAAATGTTGAGAAATCCTGGAAATTAAGCTGTCAGGATTTTTTATGAAAAAACCGGCGGGATTGGCCAAAAAAAAAAAAAACCATGGTTTTTGCGCAAAATAGAAATTACCATGAAAGTCTAAACCCCTGTAAGTATGAGAAATAAATTTAAAACTTTGAAAAATAATGGAAATCCGCCCGCAAAGAATTAAATTAAAAAAAAAACCGGGTGGATTGGCCAAAACAAGTAGAAGACACAGTTTTTTTGCAAATTGAAAATTACCACAAAGTTCTACACCCCTTTAAGTATAATAAATAAATTTAAAATTTTGATAAATAAATAATGTTTACTGGTTTTACTTATTTAAAATGCCGCCCTCCATATTTTTGTTTTGTATTGTTTTGTTTTGTTTATATTCCTTGTTTTGATTGTTTATTTTATTTGTTTTAAATAAAATATCAAATGAGGATGATTGGGGAGGTCACGCGCATCAAATGCCGCGCTCCACGTGCTATTTGCTTAAAAATTAACAATACAAAAAACCCGGTGTAAATGCGGCAAACCGGGTGCACTGCGCAGCCGCAGCTGCGCAGAAAAGTGGGTGTAAATGCGGAAAAACTGGGTTTTTTGATTAATGCCCTTATTATATTAAAGGCCCTTTTATTAATATTAATAAAATATTAACTTATCAATGCGTATGTGCCATTTGTTATTGTCACATCTTATAAGTATTATTTATTATCATAGAGTAACCTGAATTATTCTAATCAACGTATTATTAATTTAAGTATATCATTTATTGTAAAGATTGATTGTAGTTTAATCATACTATATCATCACTCTATTATTTATTATCACAGAGTAGCCTGAATTATTCATGTGTTAGTTAATCAAGGTATTATTAATTTAAGTATATTTAAATTGGGCATTAATAAAAAAACCCGGTTTTTCCGCATTTACACCCGGTTTTACGCAGCGGCGACTTCCAAATTGCTGCGCAGTACACCCGGTTTTCCGCATTTACACCCGGTTTTTTTATTTAATTTTTTGCGGGCGGATTTGCATCGTTTTTCGAGATTTTAAATTTATTTATTATACTTACAGGGGTGTAGAATTTTATAGTAATTTTTCTTGTGGCAAAAAAACTATGGCTTCTATTTTTTTTGGCCAATCCACCTGGTTTTTTCATAAAAAATCCTCACAGCTTGATTTCCAGGATTTCTTTTATTCATTTCATTTATTCCATTTATTTTGTTTAATTTAATTTAATTTTGTTTTGTTTGTTTTACTTGTTTTACTTATATATTTTATTTGTTTTGAATAAAATATTGAATGAGGATAATTGGGGAAGTTGCGTTATTCATAAATCATTAACTTGCAATTATGTCTCTTGCTTTTAATTAATTGATTAATTTTATTCATTTCATTCATTCTTATTTGTTTTTTATATTATTTACTTTTGTTACCCCCTATTTTACTTATTTAAAATGCTGCCCTCCATATTTTTATTTTGTTTTGTTTATTTTCCTTGTTTTAAATGTTTATTTTATTTGTTTTAAATAAAATATTTAATAGGGGGTATCAAACATGACCAAATCCACCATTATCTAATCAACTGGTTTTGAAAATCCACCATTTTTAAAAACCATGGATATCTATATAAAATGGTTCAGAATTCTCAAAAGTGGAATTTAGTGGAAAAACCTAATTCACTGTTTTTAATGGTGGATTTGGTCATATTTGATACCCCCTAATGAGGATGATTGGGGAGGTCACGCGCATCAAATGCCGCCCTCCACATGCTATTTGCTTAAAAATTAAAAATTTAAAAAAACCGGGTGTAAATGCGGAAAACCGGGTGCACTGCGCAGCCGCAGCTGCGCAGAAACCCGGGTGTAAACGCGGAAAAACCGGGTTTTTTTATTAATTCCCTTTAAATTAAGTATATTATTTATTGTAAAGATTGTAGTTTAATAATACTATGTTATCACTTCTTAAAGTCATAATGATGAATTAATAATACTAATAATATTCACTAGAGATCTTAAAGGAATAATATTAAAGAATAATAAGAATGGTAAATATTAACAAGGATAATAATAATTAGTGTTACTTGCAGTAACTTGGTACATTTAATCATTTAGGTATCAAAGAGTGAAGAGTAGTGGAAGGGGAAACACAGTCTAGCCAAGCAGCTGCTGGGCCCTTGTGAAATAACCGGGAGACTTTAGGGAGAGGAAAGGGAATCGTGGGGGTCCGCTTGACTATCACACGTATCCAATGATTATCATTGAAAAATGATAAGAAGAGGGCTGGCAGCGGTTTAGGGTCCGGGGGAACAGTGGCGGGAATATATGTGGTGCTCCCGCCCGTTCTGCTGAGGAAGACAAATGGCCGGTTATACGCATTGGCCAGAATTGGTCCCACATCCAACTTGCTCATCCATTTGTTCATGGGGACTGATCCACGTGGGTCAGTCACCTGAACACGTCCGTAAGCGCAGTCGAATTCTGAAGGCCCCCCAAGGTATCTTGTCCAATGTGCCTTGTTCTTTTCCATCTCTTCTAACACATCCTTTCGCACTTGGTACCACCCATTGGCCTTAGCGTAGGGACCCTCTGGTCTATCTGCTGCCAATGCTTGTGCCACACATGCATAACCACAGTTCCCATCACCTGCAGGGTTATAAGTGGAATGCAGGTATTTTAAGATCCATGGTGGAAGCTCCGCCTGACAAGAATGATGAGAAGTTGGTTATCAGTTAGAGTCAGTGCATTCCTCCTTGTCCGTGTCAAGCTTGAGTCACTCACTGCAACATCAGGGTTGGTATTCCCCTGTCTTGTTCGGCCAGCCTTGGGTGCAACCTCAGCATCTACATGCCGGTCCTATGAAACATACAATGGAATCAGACCCTGATAATCTAATGTCAAAGTTATAGTACTTACCTTGGCTGTCGGGGGTGAATGTAGCCTGGCCTCACCCAGCAACTTATCATGAGAGCTTGAGGCTTTTCTTGAGGCTTCTGGAGGTGACAGCAGCTTTTCCTCATCCTGCATCTCAATAGATGAGGAGGAATCCACTGGGGGATCAGTTTCTTCATCTGATTGCCCACCTTGTGCGTCAGATTCTGCAACTGATTCCCCATCTGTGGCATCAGATTCTTCTTCTGATGCCCCATGTGGGGCATCAGATTCTTCATCTGATTCCCCATCTGGGGCATCAGAATCTTCATCTGAAACTGCATCTGCAGAATCAGAATCTTCATCTGTTACACCATCCTTACTACCATACTTGGGCTGCCACGTGTCCTTGCGCCGTGATGTTCCTGAACTGGAAGACCCCCGATTCCGTTTCCCAATAGTGAGGCTGCCAATTTGTGGGGGGTGAGTTCTCTTGACTGCTTAGTAAGTCCATCAGTTATCAGCCTCTTAAAAAGACATGCAATAAAGTTGCTTACGCATGAGTGTCTCCACACTGGGTAGCTCATCCAGGTCCCCAGAGGAAGAAGCTGAGGTGTCCAATGGAGCCTGCGCGCGCTTGGACTGTCTCTTACCCCCGTTTCCTTTTGATACACCGGCCTTCTGTCTTGCTTTCCTTGCCTGCGCCTTTTGGATTTGCGCTTCCACAATTTCTGCATGGGTGTCATCGCACTTTTGAACTCGCCCACTACCCTTTCTCTTCTTCCACGGCCTTTCCAGTTTGTGTTTCACTCGGATAGGATCAGGCTCTGCAAGCCGGACCACGTGTGTGTTTGCATGGACCCTTCGTAATTTTTTCATTGTTGCTTCTAACGCCGAGGGGTGGTGGGCCGCCAAGATCTCCTGCTTGAAATCCTCAAAATCGTTGTCAAAGTCGTACAGTGGTTCATCAAGAGCCTGCAATGAACATAGATGAAGATTAGCTAGGAGGGACATGAACAAGTCATACATCAGGAGGACTCACTGGACCGTCAGGGTTATAGGCCAGATGCCACTGGACATGGAAATCAGAAGGCTCCACATCTCCCTTCCCCTGGACCAAACATTCAATAGTGTGCGAACACGGAATGCCCAAGCCAGCCTGGAAATTACCTTTGCATTGAAGGCTGGGATCCCCAGGCTTGGTTTTCTTCATCTTGATGAACTTGTTGTACTGAGACAAGGCCAACTTGAGCGCATGACAGGAGATTTTGCAGCTGAGGGACTTGAAGGCATTTGGTAGTCCGGTTAATCCCTTCTGTAACTCGTGTGCCAGGTTCGTGTGGGCTGTGTCAAGTTGTCGGTCCACTTCTGCAGCAATTGTAATGAAAATTGTTGCAAAGTCGCACCTAGCCGACGTCACATAGGTTTTCAGCCAGCTGTGGGCAGATTCACATCGTGACGAAGTCAGATTTCCTAGATGGGGTTTCATTCCGGCCCACGCA
Source organism: Puccinia hordei (assembly GCA_007896445.1). Lineage (NCBI taxonomy): Eukaryota > Fungi > Basidiomycota > Pucciniomycetes > Pucciniales > Pucciniaceae > Puccinia > Puccinia hordei. The sequence goes on along the minus strand of RDRW01000429.1, from coordinate 452,585 downwards.
TTCATGAACTTCTGTCGCTCGCTACAGACGTTCTTGTACAGGTATTCGTAGACGTTAGTTTGAGTGACTAGGTACCGTGTCAGTTGAGCCCACTTTGAGTTGCAGGTGTCCTCATTGGGGGCATGTGCGACCTCATGCCAGAGCCTCATGAATTTGGCCCATTCTTTGCCATCGCCAGCAAAGGCTTGCTTGCAGTTTGTCACAATGTTCCGATCGATGTGCCACATGCAAAAGTTCGCGGTTGCATTCGGAAAGTGCTTTGAGATAGCATTACGCAGTGCTGATTCCCTGTCTGTCACAAAGACCTTTGGCGCGTGGTCAGCGTCCCATATAGATCTATGGGTATCACACAGGCACCGGAGTACAGTCAGTTTATGATGAGAATAGGTGATTAGTCAAATATACCACCCACTTCAACTTATCAAGAGCCCATGAGTAGGCCTCATTCTTCTTGTTTTGCATCAAACAAAAACCAATCAAAAAACTGTGATTGGTTGCAGTTTGGCCAACCACATGCAGCAGGGGGTAGTTGTTCAGGTTCGTCTTGTAAGTGCAGTCAATGTTGACCACATGGTGGAACCTGCGAGCAAGAAGCAACGATCCTGGGTGCGCAAACCACAAGTAAAGGAGCTTGCCGTCTGTGTCGTAAACGTCCTCGTGTGTCCAATTGGATTTGTTGAGGCAACGTAGGAGGTACTCGATTGGGGTGTTGCCAGCCCTCTTCTCTGCCCTCAGTGCCTGCTTTGTGTTGTATATCGTCCTGTTGGTTACAAACCTTCCCTCACTGCTAGTAAGGAGTCTAGCGATTGCCTGGGGTTGCATTCCAAGAGACGATAAGCGAGCAACCTCAGTTTGGCCTTCAACAGAGAGCTTCTTGTGGATGACTACATGTTCCAGATCGATTGGACCATGATTGTGCTCAATCGTCTTTCGGCATCGGAGTTCCCATGGTGCATCCTTGAGTTTTACTGAAGTCGGTTTGTGGCCGGATATTTTGAAGCAGCACCCCAGTCGCTTATTCCTAGACTCTCGAAACCGGATAGCATCAACTGAGGTTTGGTCTTTCCCGGCAACTGTGCATGCAAAGTAGATGTTCTTGTCCCTCTTGGAAGCACAAACTTTCAGAGCGTAGCCATGCTCGTGGGCCCATGTGGTGACAAAGTGTTTGAGATCAGTGACACATGTGAAAAGGAATTCGGGTGGTGCATCCATTGCATCTGGAAACACAAGCAGTTCAGCCAGTCTGCCTCAAGTGGGTGAATTAAGAAACTAGAAGAACTTACTGCCAAATGAATAATCATAAGATTGTACATCTTCAGATTTCATCAACACTTTATGCGGTTGATTGGCAGCGGGTAACATTGCGGGGGCCAGCGGTGAACGTCCTAAAGGATTGAGCGGGTATACTGGAAGATTGACTAGGTAAACATTAGGTCTTGGTAAGATGAAAACAAGGTGGAGAAATATTTGAAGACTCACCTTCAGCCACAGTTTGAGGGACTTGAGGGCTGAAAGTTGCAGGGGGAAACGGTTGAGGGCTGGGTGGTGCAGGGTGATACCTTCCGGGAGATGTAGGCGTGACGCTTGGGTATTTTACTGGGAGATTGTGCAGGTAAAAATTAGTTCTTGGTAAGATGAAAACAAAGTGGAGAAGTATTTGAAGACTCACCTTCAGCCACAGTTTGAGGGACTTGAGGGCTGAAATTTGCTTGGGGAAACAGTTGAGGGCTGGGTGGTGCAGGTTGATACCCGCCAGGAGATGTAGCCGTGATCCTTGGGTATTTGACTGGGGAATTGAGTAGGTAAACATTAGTTCTTGGTAATATGAAAACAAAGTGGAGAAGTATTTGAAAAATCACCTTCAGCCACAGTTTGAAGGACTTGAGGGCTGAACGTTGCTGGGGGATACTGTTGAGGACTTGGTTGTGCAGGTGGCCAAATTTGAGGGCTAAATGGCGCAGAGGAGGTTATTTCCCCCAGAGATGGCTGCATATCTTGCATGACGGGTATGGAAGGGACTTGATTTGTCTGCGGCGGAGCGGGCACTGATGGTTGGCCAACGGGGAAATTGTGTGAGGTTGGCAGGCCTTTGAAGTGAGTGGGTCCAAGAGTGTGAGCCTGGGTCTCTAAAGTGACAACAGGACACAAGAAATGGGGGGCAACAGTTGTATTTCAAGGGATAAAGAATACAACTGTTAGAGAAGAAGAGGGGACAAGGGAAAAGATTATTGATTGATCTGTGTTTCTAATAATCTGAGTGCTCTTTAAAGATGATAATCAACAACTTAAAAAGTTGGATGAACTGTGCCAGAGTCTTTGAGAAGCAACAGCCTCTTCACACAATGGAAACGTGGAAGGTATCTGAGAAGACTAGTCTAATCAGCCCAGTTTTTTAGACTATGTCAAGCTGGATAGTCAAGGTTCTTTAGAGGGAAACCTATGTGGTTTGTTTCAAGGAAAAACCACAGAAAAAGATTGAAGCAAAGCTGATTGATCTCTGAGGATGATTGAAGCTGATCTGATCTGATGATTGGTGCTTGGATTGATCTGATTTGATGAGGGATGAGGAAGGGGAAAGGGAAAAGGAAGAAGGGGAGACAGAGAAGGACTTCTGTCAGAAGAGCAAGGTTCAAAAAGGGGACTGACTGACAATACTGTTAAGGTACTGGGTGAAAGAGGCCTTTGGTTGGTTAGAGTGGTGAGCTGTAACTTGGTGAATCCTTGGTGATCTGAGTTGGTGGTTCTGGGTGTCTGGAGGTTGTGTATCCTGCCTGCAACGGGGGATACACCAACTTCGAAAATTTTCAAGGTTTGCTTATGTAATCTCACATGTAGATGTGGTTGGCTGGCCTTGGTTTACTTGCTCAACTAGTTGTGGCGTAGAATTGATTATTTAATTACTCTATGAAGGAGTTGAGCAATTACAAAGTGTTCAGTGAGCACTATGGTCAAAATTTAATGAGGAAACAGAATTTGCAGTCAAAATGGTGATTAAGATTTAGGATAAAAAGATATGAGGCTATTGTTCTTTATTTATTGGGAGAAAAAGGGAATAAGGCAAGCTTTAGGTCAGTTGTGATGACTCTAAGGCTGACAAAGAGTGAATGGGTTGGCCGGGTGGGACAATGGTTGGGGTCCCGCTGCCAGTAGTTTGAGATTTGTGGTGCTTGATGGGATTGCGGAAACGGATGGGATGGTGGGGCTTGAGTTATATGAGGTGGTGCGTAGAGGGCTGGCTGAGCCAGATAGGATGGTTGGGCTGGATCAAGCTGATAGGTGGAGGCTGGAGGTCGATTGTGATAGTGGGTGAATTGAGGCAATTGTACCTCATATGGGCGGAACACAGGCTGCGCTACTGGGTGGGCTGGGGGGCCAGGGTTTGGCTGGATTGCCAGTCTGTAGTTGTTGTCATTGAAGCTGTAGGTGGCTGGGTGGGCTGAGGGGACAGTAAGGGGCTGGGGGGCTTGGCCATATTGGTTGCTTGGGTAGCCATAGTTAGTTGCTAGGTGGCCTGATTGATTGATTGGAGCTGCAGGTTGGCCAAGCACGTGTGGATTTCCATACGCAGAGGATTGATTTTGATACATGTTGCCAAGTGGGGCGTGCGGGTGATGGTTGGGGTCAACCTCATAGAATACGTATGGGCGTGGAGGCTGATTGCTTGCGGAGTTGTAATCACCGGTGTGTGACATCGTTTGCTGCTGATTTGGTGATTTGTGCGGAATCTGTTTGCATTTGAATGGGAGAGTATGTCAGCACGTGTTACTATATTTACGGTGAAACAAAAATGGAAATAGGAAGAGATGTGTTTGAGATGGGCCACTTTTGGGGGGGATGGTGTGCGTCTGGGGCTTATACGGGGCCCTTTGAGCTGCCTGGGGGGTTTGAATGGCCCCTTTGAATGTTTTATTTCCCCTTTGGAGCATCAAAGTGGGCCTGTGGGCCCACGGGAGGTGATGGGCAGAGGCGGCCCCCTTCTTACGGCCATTGGGCCCTGTCTTTGGGCCAGTTGGGTCTTGGAGCCCTGGGCCTGTGGGCTTTTCCACAAAATTAAACCCCAAAAAAACCCTTTTTTTTTGGTTTTTTTGGGGTTTCTTCCTCATTTCTTATTTCTCATTTTTTGATTTTTTTTCGTTTTTTTTGATTTTTTTTTTTGATTTTTTTTTTTTGATTTTTTTTTTTTTTTTTTTTTTTGATTTTTTTTTTTTTTTTTTTTTTTTTTTTTTTTGATTTTTTTTTTTTTTGGATTTTTTTTTTTTTTGGATTTTCAGACTCACCGGTTTTGTTGATTGAATCGGAGAGCGGTGGGCGGTGTTTGTTGTGGTTCTGGTTGAAAAAACCAGGACCATAAGCGAGCCCCAGTCCGGAAACAGACTTGGGCTCGCTCACGTAATCGAATGGCCCCTCCCATTCGATTACGTGAGCGGGGGGATATCGCATGCGATATCCCCATACACATAATACATACATGTATTATGTGTATGGGGATACACATATCCATCCCCCCGCTCACGTAATTGAATGGGAGGGGCCATTCGATTACGTGAGCGTGGGAGACCCGTACGCCAAACAATTGGCGTGCGGGTCCCACACGCCAATTGTCTTTGGCGTGCGGGGCCCACACGCCAAACAAAAATGGCGTGTGGGAACCGCACGCCATTTTTGGCGTGTGGGGCCTACACGCCAATTTATTTTGGCGTTTAGACCCTGGCGTGTAGGCCCCGCACGCCAAAAAAAAATGGCGTGCGGGCTGGCGTTGGCGTGCGCGCTTGGCGTGCGTCTATCAACGCCCGAGTTGTTGGTGGGTTGGGCTATGGATTCTGCCAAGGATTGTTTTGGTGATGTCAAGGAAGGCTGCAGGAGTGTAGAGTGAGTCAAAGAGCGAGCTGTTTTCTTTGGCAAAAGAATTCAACCCATGTTGTATTCTGTACCGTTGATGGCTTGAAAGTGGTCCAAGCCATCAACGGTACAGAATTGTTGGCATGTTTGATACCGTCGAGCTGTTTCAGCTAGCTCAGGGACCTTGGCCTGATGAACCATGAACCAACTTTGTCAATAGGTTGGCCCTCGGTTCGTCGACAGAATTCTCAAATTGTTAAGCCTGCACCCCAATACATACAAGTCAGTCTCTACCTTGCTCAATCGGCAACACAATTGAGCAAGGAACAACATATGAATAAAAGCCCCTACTTACCTTGAGAGGTGGTAGGGGCTGTTGAGGGCCTGTTATCTCAACCCAACCCAAGAGAAAAAAAACAAAAGCGCCTGGATCAGTCACCAATCTAGGCTTGTCAGCTTGCTGTACTCTACTCCACTTATTGTGGCGTGTACAGTAAGGACTAAAGAAGTATTTTACACTTTAAAAAGTGTAAATAGACAATTTCCAATAAAAACAATTACTTAAGTGTGTATTAACCACTAAGTATCAAAAAAAACAGGTTCTAACCCTGCTGCCAAAACTTCTATTAAGGGATTTTAATCCTAGAAGGGCTAACCAGATTAACACACGGTTCTTCCAATCCAATTAAAGATATTTAATTGATTGGGGGGGATTTTGGTTGAGGAATTTTAACTAATGAAGATAGTATATAAATAAAGGCCAGTCCTCCTTACTTACAGGAGAAGGTGAGCGCCTTTGTAGCTTATAATAAGTTATCTAGTGTGTGTTAAAATTGATGGGGAGTAATCTTCATTTTAGTGAAGAAAACTCCTTCTTAAATAATAAAATAAATATTATTTCACAAGCTTCTTTTGAAGCAGTGATCAGGGCAAGATCACCAGGGGGAACTGAGCACCCTGTTCGTGATCTGATGTGAAATATGGTGTCATTCCTATGTGGAATGACCCCATAATTATTTCACAATGAATGGCTTAGTGGGAAATAATTATTTCAACATTAAATAATTATTTCACTAAGATGTGCTTTTGAATAAATTTTCTGGGGACTAAGGCTTGGAAAAGCGCTTGCCCTGAGTGATCAGTAATGTAAAATCACATGTACTTATGTATTTAACACATATTACATAAGTTATATAATTAAATACATATGTAATCTTATAGTATATATTACTATGGGTTATGCTGGGATTTTCCAGGATTTTCAAGGAAAAAACTATACCAATAAATGGTTCTTTATCCATTTATTGCGTGTTTGCAAATTGATGTGCCAAGGATTTTCCTTAATTAAATTTCCTTGGATTTTGATAAAAAGTAGATATAATTTTAAATAAATTTATTATTATATTTTACGTGTGGTCATAAGTGTGGCTTGAACACAGAGCCTTATGTATCAACCAGATATTTCTAGGCTTGTTCTCAACTGTTACACTATATAACAATTACTGAAACAGTTGAGTATAATTTCTGTTATAAACAGAAGATCTAGTAAAATAAATAAAGTCACAAATAAAATAAAATAAATAATAATATAATTAAATATTATTAATTATTTAGCTTGCAGTTTCAAGTGTTACATAATGTATGTAATATCTTGGTGGCTGACAAGGCTGGTTGAAGAAGAATGAGATCAGATAAGTTCCTTGCTCAATTGGCAACCCAATTGAGCAAGGAACTTACCCAAAGATCCAAGAATAAATAATGACAGCTCCTACTTACCTTGAGAAGTTCTAGGGGCCGTTGAGAGCCTGTTTGCTTGGTTGACACCCAAACAAATCCAAAGCAAGCGGGGAACATGTATGGTCCGGTCCTAGAAGCAAAGGACCTGGTCAGTTCTAGTTTGAATTGAGTATCGTAAAGATACTACTTTACCTGATAAGATTACCTGATGAGATGGTGGGGGTTCTTAAGGTACTTCAGAGAAAACTTCCCATCTGTAGAGATGTTTGCCCTTACGTGTGCAAGAAAAAAGCAAGCTCAAATGTATTTTGATCCAATACCATTTGCCAAAAAGGCACTGATGAGTGTAAAAAGGTTATTGATTTTATTGGCATTCCAGAAGAGAAGAGAACAATCATCTGTAATGAAGCAGAGCAATCAAGAAAAATTGGCACTGCAAGGAAACCAAATCAAAAGCAAGAGTCAGAAAGCTGGAAGTGTATTGTTCTGCAAGTCAATGTTGAATTTTATTCACCTTATTTGAAGAGTGCAAGCGTTATGGGGCGTAACAGTCCTCGTAATCCATTGTTACTAGATTCAACGTTTTCCAACAAGGCTGGGGCTGCTTCTGGTTCCTCCTCATTGTAAAGTTCATGCCACTGATCCCTGAGGTCGGCTAGAAGATTAAGCAGAACAATGCAGGTGAGGATCCACTTGACCGTTGCCTTCATCTCACGAGGGTTCCTGATTTTTGATCGAATTTCTTGCAAACTGGCAAATCAACCCTTTAGAATACCAATGGCATGTTCAATCTGTACTCTTGATTGGGCTAGATGGTAATTGAAATCCACATTCTCAGGTATAAGTAAGTCATAACCTTTGTAGGCTGGAACAGTATGTTGATCACTTGAATAAGCAGAGTCGGCCAGGAGGAATTGGTGTTGGTCAAAGAATTGTTCTGGATTTAGAGCAAGCTTCATATTAGAGAAGACATAACAATTGTGACAGGATCCCGGGTAGCCTGCAAGTT